>PISX010010483.1:0-70140 GCA_004024625.1 Mellivora capensis | reverse complement strand
GCATGGTGGGCATGAGCCGCATGGTCACTCTCCACTGAGCGTCGAAACAGGTCCCTCACGGTGGCCAAGGTAAAGGGCTCGCTGACTCAGCTGTCTCCACTGTGACGCCTTCCCCAGGCCGCACAAGTCCTGTGGACGGTTGGGCCTCTCCACACATTGTCATCCTTTGTGCTTCCTGAAGATGTCCCGGCCTCTGCTCCATGAAGGGCTTGCAGACACGCCAGCTCAGAACTCCCCCTCCTGGTCTACTCGAGGACACCAGAAGAGGCCCATCTCCCCACCTCCCACAAGCAGACTGTCCCGGACCAGGGACAAGCGCCAACCAGATAAACGGGAGAAGAGACGAGTGCTTTCCTGAGCTTGCATTCAGAGGTTCTGGCGCCTCCCAGGAAACGACCAGCTCCGGAAGGGGGTGGGACCCTGCCTTGGAAGCGGTCCCAGCGTCTCCCATTACCAGCGCCCAAGAGGCGGATACAAAGCAGCGTGACCCCAACCCGGTCTTGGGGGAGGGCCCGAAGCTGGTGGGTCGTGGAGGCTCCAGAACACGCCCACCCGGGACTGGTGGGGGTGAGTCTGTGAGTCCCCGGGAACCGGGCCAGCGTGAAGGGAACAGAGCTGGCCAAGGCAACACAAATGGCCTCGGGGGGCAGCCTGGCATCCCGTGGGGCACACTCACCTCCACGAGGGAGGCCAAGCACCCCGTCCTCCAAGACCAAACAACGCCTGCCCGTGACCTCCTCCTGCAGGGGGGCTGCTAGGTGCACGGCGGGGGCAGGAGAGCCTCCCAGGGAGCCTCCATCCTTCTGCCAGCTGCAGACAAGCTCCTCCAGACAAGTCCTGTGAAAACGTCTGCACCGGAAAGGACCTCGCCGTGAGCCCGACCATCCGGGGTCGGAGCCTGTTTCTGAGCCTACTTCGCCGCCTCAGTCCGTTGGGGCTTTCTCCGCGTGAGCCGCACTGATTGAAACGGCCTTTCGGCGAGTCCTCCTGGGAGGAAGTGCTGACTTTGAGTTGCTGGAAAGGGTCCTGGGTTGTGGTCGCCACCCAAGGTGCCCCGGACCCTGGGCTCGGTCCACACCACCACACACACAGCCCTGTCCCAAAGCCCACGCACGCGTGTCCTCACAGCCGCCCTCCCGGGGAACGACGTCCTGGAGCCGGCGACGGTGGACCCAGGCAGCTGCAGAACGTGGCGGAGCAGCCCACACCGGAGCTGTCCCCAGCTGGGCCCGCGGGAGCTGCCCTACACAGGCAGCACCAGCACAGGGCCCCACTCAGACAGCCCAGAAGCCTGACCTTGGACAGGTTACTCCCATGTCCTCCTAAGTCCCTGCGTCTGCGAAGTGGGGAGAACAGATGCCGCTGACAGGGCTGTAGGAAGAGCAGGAAGAGGCTGGGAGCACTGGGCACGCGGTCCAGTCCGCTCTGTCGCTCCAGGCTCTGTCCCCTGCAAACGAAAGGGGGTCGGGAAGTCGGGCGTCAAAGACGTGTCTTCGGGACAAGTCACTAGGCGACACTCGTGCTGGGAAGTTGCTGTATGGGGCACGATTCACGAGCACAGATGCGGGGAAATGAGGCCAACTCGCAACTCACCCGCACAAGAAGAGCACGACCGGCGTCGGGTCACAGATCAGCATTTCTTCCCAAACAACAGATCCTCGTGATCCAAAATGAAATATGGAGAGTGAGGAAGAAAAATAAGCTGAACATTCAATGAATGGGACAAACAAAGTAAGGGGAACGGAGGTCCTGCCAACCACACTCCCAGTTCGGAGTGAGTGTGGGGGCTCTGTGGGCCCTGCCCTCGGTCGGCGTCTCCGTGGCAGTGGCAGACTCAGGACCAAGGCACAGAGAAAAGTCTGCAATGTTGCATGTTTCTGGTGGCCCCCACATGCTCTACACCTGACAGCCAACATACACGGCCACCGGGGTCCCATGGACCCTTCCACGAGGCCAGGGGACCCACCTCAGTCACCGCGGGAGCACACTATCTGTGCATGTGCATGGACCAGGAGAGACGAGGCACAGGGCCAGAGGGACAGTCAGGGGCAGACTTCCCGGGCGCGGCAGCTGTAGGTCCCGTCGGCTCCAGAAATCCTTCGTGACAGCCCTGGGCTCCTCTGTTCACGGGTCCACGCTCAGCCAGGGCAGCGCCCACAGGCCCCTCTGGTGCTGGCTGGAGGGAAGGGCAGCTTAGACACGAGGCTACACAACAAAACCTAGACAAAACTTGAGAGCCCTTCGATATCCTGCTCCTGAATCTGTCACAGCAGCCGGCCCCCAGCAGCTGGACCCACCGCAGCCTGATCACCAGACCCTCACACAAGCCCCTCAGAAGGCCTCCAAATTTAGGTACGATTGGGGCGGGGGGTGTTGAAAGGCCAGAAATGAAAGGGAGACGTGAATATTAGTATTTTGTTTCTACCTGAGTCCTCATGATCAGTGATGAAAATATGACAGTAAGAGAGGGTCTGGGTCTAACACAATGTTACAAGGGCTGCGAAGATGTCGGTCAAATCTCCTGCTCAATTACGTTGATCGGGTGCCACGGGAGGAGTTCAAATCCGCTCTCGGGAACCACCCAACGTCTTCCCAGGATCTGGTAAAACTCAGTGCTCAGAATGGCCTCTTCGTTCGCACCGAAGGATTTGAAGTCCCTTGGCTTAGGTCCTGGCACTGCGCCGCTGAGCAGGCTGTCCATCCCCACAGGGCACTGACACCGGCCGTTCGCGAGAACCCCCATGACCAGGCCACTTCCATCCAAGCACCGATCTTTCCCAAAGGCGCACCTGCTCGCCTGAGTCCCGTCCCTTAGACTCAGGGGAGCCTCCCGCTGGTCCCAGGAAAAGCCCCATCTGCAAATCACGCTCCTCAAAATCAAAAGGCGTCTGTCTTTAACTCAACTCAAAAGGCGTCTGTTCCGAGTGCGGCCGTGCCTCGTGGACGCAGTCAGCAAGGCTCCAGGGTCGCTGCGTGCCAACCGCCCGGCTCCCGCCCAGAGATCCGCCCGGGAGCCCCATCCAGCCCTCTCAGCTAACCCAGGGACAGCAAAACCAAACCGCTGGATCGTATTCCGAGGACTCCGCCTAGATGGTCAGGACGCGGCGGTGCGTTCTCGCTTTTGGTAAGCCTGCGGGGACGGCGCCCTCTGCTTCAGCAGCACGTCGACAGCCAGCAGACAGCCTCCTGGAACCGGCTGAACTTTTCTTACCAAAGTTGCTGAGCACCACATTCCACCAGAGCCACGGGGCCAGAGCTTTATGGCTCAGAACCCTGCACCCTTGAGGGACGCCCCACCCCATGCTCCAGTGGCGTGGGGGTTTGCGCCACAAGGACCAGGCTGCTGGCAGCACCACGGGCCCCCTGGGCAGCCCACTCTCATTCTAGTGCGGCTGCAAGAAACCCCCAAACGAGGCTCCCCGGGAGCACGTGCTTCGCGTCCTGGCTCCGGCGCAGCCGACCGTGAGTCCGCCCGCACGGCCGGCCACGCTGCTCCCCTGCGCCTTTATGTGCAGCGCTGGAATCCGTCCGGAAACAGAAAGAAACGTCCCGGTGGGTTGCTGAGACAGCGAGGGAACATAGTAGGAGTTGGGGACTATTAACTGTCGGGTCTTTTCCGGCTCTGCCTCTTGACTTCAGCAACATGGAAGGCTCATGGCTGAGCTGCGGCTCAGGGACCGGATGTCGTCATCGCCCGGTCGGTGCGGGTGTGGGTCCGCCCGGCCCCTTCCAGAGCCAGTCAGAGTCTGTGACCAATTTCACAGAACTCCAGACAGAAGCATTCCCCAACCAAGCCCACTGCAAGGCTTCGACACCATCCGCCTCTTAAAGACGTCTCTAGGGGACACGTGCTCCCACATTCAGGAAAGGTCGCGGCCGCCTCTCTACAGTGGAAGCATGATGGTGTTGACTGGAAATGACACGCGGGGCCAGGAATTGACTGTCACCCGAACAGGTGCAAAGGCCAGTGACAAGCTACCCCACAAAGTCAGCCAAACTCACAACCTATTTTTTCAAAAAAGAGGTGAGTAGCGGCAGCACTGAGAAGCGTCCGTTTTCGAGACCCCCCCAGAGCGGTCTGCAGAGGCGCTGGGTTTGGCAAGGGGCTCGAGGCCCCAACTCAAGCCGGAGGAAGCCGTTACCATAATCGCGCGGGATGGGCGGCCACTACTCCGCCTGACAGCTGGCCCCCATCCTTCTCGGCCAGATTTAAGGAGCTGTGTTGTGGGCACCGAACCCCGTCATCGGCACCCAGGGCCCCCAGCATGAGCAGAGCCCCTGGCAGAGCTCACCAGGTTCCTCCCCGTTCACAGAGGGGGCAACAGCGGGACAACTGCAGTCCCTCTCCACGGCAACCCAAAATGTCCCTTAATCTTACTGACTGGGTCACACAGCACCTGGGACCGCGTGACACCTGCCCCCCACCCACACAGAGCGCTCCCTGCAGTAGGCCAGCACTGCCAGGCGATGGAAGGTGCGTGGGAGGGTTCACTCCTGAAGCCGTGAGCCTGCCATGCATGGGGGGAGTTTTCCTGGAGATCTACGGATGTATGTAGAATGGCTCCGCGCTTCTAAGACCTTCAGAGACTATTCCACAAAAATAAATGAACTGTGGATTATCTATCTAGTCCCCTCTTTGTGGATTTTTTAGATCGTTGGGCTCTTTTGCAGTTCAAAACAATGGAATGAATGTCCATTTTCACCATTTCCCAGATGCTCACGGCGCTACGGGATCAATTCCTGCACGTGGACTGGCTGGTCAAAGCACACACGGATTTACAGTCTCCTCAGACCTTCCCGACTCGCTGCCGTGCACACTCGGCCGCTTTATCCTGGAGCCAGCAGCAAGCGCGGCTCCCCATTTCTCTGGATCCTGGTCGGACTCTGTGCTACCAACGTGCACGCTCGTAACAGGTGGAAAGAATCTCGGTATAATTTCAGTGCGTTTCTCTAACTGTGAATGAGGTTGAGGACCTTTCAAATGCCTTAGGTCCATTATCCCTAAACTGTTCATATACAGTTTTCTTTCGGGCTTTTAATATTTTAACTTCTTTGCAGGGGATTGCATATTAAGAAAATCAGCCTCGTGTCTGATATAAATTTTACGCTATTGTCTCCAACTTGTCATTTGCCTTTTGATTTTGTTGTGTTACAGTTGTCGTTAAAAGTTGTTTCATTTTAATGTAGTGGAATTACCTAATCCACTTTTCACATTTTGTAGGTCTGGTTTTATACTTAGGAAGGCCTTCTGCATTCCCAGATTCACGGGAGAAAACACTAATTTTATGTTAAGCACCATCATAGTTTTGTGTTGATCTCTGGGCCAGCTGACACTTCTTTTGAAAGAAAGTATGACGGGGCGCCTGGGTGGCTCAGTGGGTTAAGCCTCTGCCTTCGGCTCAGGTCATGATCTCAGGGTCCTGGGATCGAGCCCCGCATCGGGCTCTCTGCTCTGTGGGGAGCCTGCTTCCTCCTCTCTGCCTGCCTCTCTGCCTACTTGTGATCTCTGTCAAATAAATAAATAAAATCTTTAAAAAAAAAAGAAAAAAGAAAAAAAGTATGGGGTGGGCCCTATTTTATTAATGTATGTTTAGAAGAGCATTACCCAGTGTCTGGGTGCTGTCTCGGGCAGTCGGTCCTCACCATACAACAGTCTACAGTGTATGTTTGAACCCATTCCTGGACCTTCCAGTCCCAACACCGTTCACCGTGTCTCTGTCCATGTGACTCTCGACCTCACAACACTCCAGGAGGAAGTTCGCAGCGCAGGCGTGGCCCAAATGCTCACCCGGTCCTGGCTCTTCTCGCTGCGTTCTCAGTGCAACCTGGGAACCCCTCCTAGATTCTGCTGGGATTGCCCCCAAACTAAATGTGTAGGTTAGTTTAGGAAACGTGATTCCTTACAACGAGTCTTCCCAAGCAGGCGTGACTGTGTATTGCTCAGTTTCTCTTCTGGGCCCTCACTATCTACATTTCCAGACAGACGGGACTTGAGCCTGTGAAGTGTATCTCTTGGTGTTGTTTTGCCTGTTGCAGTTGCAAATGGCCTCTTTTCTCCCGTAATTCTAACCGGATATTTTTGGTACATGGGAGTGGTATTAATCCCTACATACATTACACCCAGCCATCTCACAAAACTCTCTTATTTGTCACAACTTTTCCATTGATTCCCTTGGATTTATTAAGTAAATAATTGTAATTCTGAAAACAATGATGGTTTTGATTCCTTCTAACTTTTAGGCTGTATCACAGGCTCAGGGCGCCCCGCAGAGTATCCGACAAGTGGTGTCAGGTGTTATCCAGGGCCGATTTCTGCTCCTGCCTGGAATGCTATGCCCCCGAGTGTTCCCCAGTGTTCCCATCACACACGATGCCGCGTAGTTGAACGTAGGTGTCCCAGCACCGCGGAAATGCGCATCTGATCCTGCAATAAAAAAGAAACAGAATCATGAAAGTGTCTTTCAATCACATAGAGGTGCTAAATATTAACAAGTGTTTTTCACATCTATGTAAACTTTTACTAATATAGTGAACAGTGTTAACAAATACGTTAACCCTGAATCTTGGATTCCTGAAATAAAGCCCAGTGCAGAAGTTGCACGGTTCCTTCCCTGTTCCAGCAGACGGCATTCTCCACGGTTCTGCTCGCAACAGACGGTGCTCTCTTCCCTGAGCTCACTGCTGAAGCTCTCTTTTTTCCTGGGATTTTCGTCTGATTTTGCTATCAGTTTTTAATCCATCAAGAGAATTTGGAAGTTTATTTCCACACAGACACAACTTCGATGTCCTTACCACCATCTGTTTCTTAAAGGTTCACTGGGGGGTGCCTGGGTGGCAGTTGGTTAAGCGACTGCCTTCAGCTCAGGTCGCCGAGTCCTGATCCTGGAGTCCTGGGATCAAATCCCACATGGGGCTCCCTGCTCGGCAGGGAGTCTGCTTCTCCCTCTGACCCTCCCCCTTCCCATGCTCTCTCTCTCTCATTCTTACTCTCTCTCAAAGAAATAAGTAAATAAAGTGTTTTGTTTTGTTTTTTTTTTAAAAAAAAGGTTCACTGGCTTCCTGTGAGATCAGGCCTGGCAAACTTGCCCTATTTCTGTGTATTTACTCTATTACTTGGTCATTTTTTTTCTCTATAACTTCTGGACTCAGGGTTAGTAATTCGCACTCCCCAGAACACTCAGCCGTTTCCTGCAGGCCACCAGATGGATCTGCTCGGAGCTCGAGGGGCAGACTGTTCGCCCCGGAGTCCACGTCCCACCGTCTTCCACTTCGAGCCGGAGCTGGCGAAGGTGGGGGAAAGGGATTTAATAGGTTGTGTTTCCTCTTCTTTATTTTTCTCCAGAAGAATGACCTTTCAATGTATTTGATTTGCTGTTTTCTGTTTATAAATTCATCAATGTCCGCTACTGTCTTTAACTCTTCCCTTTTGCTTCGCTAAGATTCATTCGCTTATTAAATTTCTAACTTTTGATGTTGAGTACTTATTTTATTCTCTCTCAATTACAAGGAAGCATAATTTTTTAAGGTTGTGAATTTTCCTCTGAGCACTACTGTGACCCATCACGTCCAGCATACGATTTCTTGTAGTCATTACTTCTGAGAAATTCTGACACTTCAGGTTTTAGTCCTTTTTCTACTTTCATTTTATTTTTAATCTTCCAGGTACTGACATTCTTCTTTGCTCTTTGTTTTACCAGTTTGTGGTTAATGTTTGTTTTATGATTCTGTGGTTAATGTTTAGCTTTATTGCATTATTATCAGAGGACATAATCTGAACTGTTTTTTCTGTTTTTATGAGATATTTCCCCCTGTGGTCAATTGTTACGTTCGACAGTTTCGTCACAACTACATAAAGAGGTGGTAAGATGGAAACAGGCAAGGAGACAAACCCCAAGAGACTCTTACCTATAGGACACAGCCTGAGGGCTGCTGGAGGGGAGGCGGTGGGGGGAGGGGCAGCTGGGGGATGGGCACGAAGGAGGCACGCATGGAAGGAGCGTGGCGTCGTATCTAACTGATGCATCGCTATATTCTACTCCTGAAAGTACTAATAACATATGCTACTGAAATGATTTTAAATAAAAAAAAAATTTTTTTTAAGAAGTTGTAAGTCCTGTTTTCAGCCAAAATGTTACGTGGCTATCACTCATACCTGTGTTGATGTTCTTCGCTTCTATCCCCCGTGTCTAAACTACCATGCTCTTGACTTGCCTGGGGCAGCAAGCCCAGAAATAACATCTCCTGTTACCTGTGAGTTTCTGCGGGTTCCCCTTGGGTCTCTTGCATTCGTGTTTACTAAGTGTTGGTGAGCATGTTAAATACTTGGACACTCCTAAGTTATGAGATCTGTTGGTGACAATTCCTGTAATTACAAAGCATCTTTCTTGGTCCCCTTAACACTTTCTGCCTGAAGTTTTGCCTTGTTTGACACTAAAATACTCCTCCTTGTGTTCTCTCTTTGTATATATATGTACATATATATATATATATATGTACATATATTTGTATATATGTGCCTGATGACCCTCTGCCTGTCTTCTTAACTTCAACTTTCTGACTTACTCTGTTTCATTGTATGCATCATATAACTGGGTTTTGCTCTATGAGGTTAAAAAAAATCCTTGTTCTTTAAATATTTTCATTTCGTCCATCTACAAATAGAGATGCAGGATATGTGCACAGTCTTGGCTTCATTACCACGTTCAGGGTATGCTCTCTGTTCTTATTCCCTTTTCCTCTTACTATATATTCTGTGTCTGCTTTGTTGTCTATGTGTTTCCATATGCGGAAAGATTTGAACTTTTAACTATTGGATTTTTAACAAAAAACTTATGTGATATATTTATTGCTTTTATGCAGTTTTTATTGACCCCTACAATAAGCAAGAATGAAATTAGGGCATTTATACTCTTCATTGCCTTCCCAATGCATCACCAGCCACTTACGGCTGATTGTACTTTATCACTTTTTTTTAGTAGTTAGCCTATTGTCTTGAAATAGAATCTACGTGCACATGCATTCATGTTGTACACTGCTCAACTTCAGGGAAGGTCAGACCATAGACTACAACAGTTTAAATACACTTATGCTTTGATTACTTTTATATTTTTATACTCCAAGTTAGAAAAGATCATGGAACCAAAGTTCTGATACTACTTCTCATCTCCCCTTCCTCATTCTACTTCTGAATTTTGCTATAAGATGTCCAGATTTTTACATTTTGTAACATTTACCTTCTGTCCCATACCCAAGAGTGCCCAGTGCCATGTCTCTTTCAATCTGCCAGCCAAGTGAATTCGGAGCCCAATGTCTGTCTCCTACAATAGTTTTTTCATTTGTCTCTCTAATTAGCTAGAATTCATGATAGCTAACTTTAAAATAGATCATGAAATAGTATTAATTAAGTTATTGCAGTTCAAAATATTTGTCTCTTGTCTTCCCAATTGAATAATAGTTTATCTGGGTACAAAATTATTGGTTCACATTTTTCCTCCTCTGAGGGCATTGTAGTCATGGCACAGCTGTGTTCTAGTGTAGACTTTTGCCTCAGAGATGTCTGAAATGACTTTTCCTGGTGGGTGTTTTGTGGGTGTTTTTGGCCTGGAGACCCACACGTTATTTCTTTGCCTTTGAAGTCCAATAATATTATCAGAGTAGGTTCCTATCTTGATTGTTCGATGTTTTGTACTGGGAAAATCTAAAACGCCAAGGTTTCTTTTTATTCTTGGGGGAAAAAAAAACTAATTCTATCTTATAATATAATTTATTACATCATGTTTTCACTGAAAATCATTTATGCATATTTTATACCTTATTTCCCATCTGCCATAGCTGTGATTTCTGTCTCTTTTTTTAGGATCACCTTCATTTCCGCTTCATCTGGCTTACTTTCCTGCTCCTGCTCTATGCATCCTCTCTAGGATCTGGCAGTGTCCAGGCTAATTTATGCTCCTTCCAATGAGGCCTTTGTTTTTGTGATGTTTTTACTTCCTTACTTCCTTCATGAACTTTGTCAGCTTTTGTTTATCTCTTCGTCTGCCTTATTTGTACTGCTTCTTAGATCCACTATCTTTCCTTTGACCTCTTGTTTTGTGGAAGTGACTACTTCAGGAAATATGTGTCTGTTTTTTAAGCCATAAAAACATATTTTGTCACAATGCCCATCTGCTCTATGATAGCATTTTTTTTACTCTACTGGGATATGATTGACATGTAGAAATCTATAGGTATTGAATGTGTATACCTCAATGAGTTTGAGAATATGTATCCATCATGAAATCATCACCACTATTAAGGCCATAGACCTATCCATCAGTTCCCGAAGTTTCTTCCCACTACTTTATCATGTGTGTGTGTGTTAAGAACATTTAACAAAAGATCTCCCTCTTAGCGAATGTTAAGTCTGTCATATGGTATTGTTAGCTATAGGCACTATGTACAGTAGATCTCTACAACATATTCAAGTTGCATAACTGGAAGTCTATACTCCTTGATCATTTCCTCCCCATACCCTCTCCTTCTGGCCCCTGGCAAATACAGTTCTGCTCTCTGCTTTTATGAATCGCTTTTTAGATTTCCCATAGAAGTGCAATCATACAGCATTTGTCTTTCTGAGTCTGGCTTATTTCACTTAGCACAATGTCTTCCAGGTTCATCCATTCATCCATGTTGTAGCAAATGGAAGAATGTCCTTCTCTTTTTAAGAGTGAATATATACATATGAAATTTTCCTTCCATTCTTTATATATATATTTTATAGAGAGAGATATATGTAGATATATTATATATTATATCTATTTCTTTATGTGTATTATTTAATATATATATTTATTTATATATATTCTATATCTTTCTTTCCATTCATTATATATTATGTATTATATTATATATCTGTTTTATATATATATATGTAATATGTATTTTTATTCCTTTCTATTCTTTCATCAATAGACATACTTCCACGTCTTGGCCTAGTGTGAACCATGTTGCAGTGAACATACAAGTACCTCCTCAAAAATCTTTACTTCAATTGCTTTGGATAAATTCCCAAATGTGGGATTGGTAGATTGTAGGATAGTTTTACTTTTAATTTTTTGAGGAAACCCCACTGTTTTCCACAGTGGCTGCACCAATTTACATTCCCACCAACGGCGCACTGGGTTCCCTTTTCTCCACATCTTTTCCAACACTGGTTATCTCTAGTCTTGTTTGTACCAGCCATTCTGACAGGTGGGAGGTGGTATCTCGTTGTGGTTTTGATCTGCATTTCCCTGTTGATGAGGGATGTGGAGCATCTTTTCATGTGCCTGTTGGCCACTTGATGTCTTCTTTTGAAAAATCTACTCTGATCCTTTTTCTATTTTTAATCAGGTTATTTGGTTTTGTTTTCAGTTTTTGTTTCTGTTTCTTGAGTTATAGGAGTCCCCAGTTCCTCATGTAGTTCCACATACATTACGTATTTCCTTACCAGAAATATGGTTTGCAAATATTTTCTCCTATTCCATAGGTTGTCTTTTCATTTTGTTGACTACTTCTTTTGCTGTGCAGAACTTTTTAGTTTAATGTAAAACCACTTATTTTTGCTTTCGTTACCTGTGCTTTTGGTGTCCTACCCAAAAAATCATTGCCAAGAACAATTATGACAGCATTTTCTGATACATATTCTCCATTTGTCATGTTTTCCTATTATTTCTTCCTTCTTCTTATAGTCTCTTGTATACACATTAGCTCTTGCTTCTCACAGATCAGCGACTAATGGGCTGCCCAGTATTTAGGGCCTCTCCTACTCTGACTTATGAGCCGACAGCTTACTGCCAATGGGGTCTGTGTGCATAAGGCTGTGTTCAGCCCCACCTTCCACGCCTCTTCCAGCCTGTCTTAGTCAAGACCCACTTCAACCTTCTACCCACTTCTGATTGTTCCAAACTCATTGCCCCACAGGGTGAACCGAGCTCTGTAGGCTGTCAGGGACCCACCTCTGGGCACATTTTCTCGGGGCACCTTGCACCATTGCAGGTTTCTCCTCATGGCACTGGGCAGCCCTTCCTCACAGATTACTATTCGGGGCTACAGATGTCTCCTGACCTCACAAAACATGACACTTGTATTTCTGTTTCTCAATATCTTGGTTGTTTTGTGTATTTTCTGAGGAAAGAGAAATATGCTCTCCTCAGGCCATCTTACAGGATTCTGGAGTCTTCGACACGTGTCTCGATGTTCCATAGCTGTAGACGACCCTGTGCATCCCCATGGGGGCTAGCTTGCTCCCTCGTCTGGCCCCTGCAGATTAGCCTGAGCCCTTCCTAACACTGCCCTGCCTGTTCCCGCTCTTCACCCATTTTTCCTACCAAGGACAATTAAGAGGGAGAAAAAGAGAAAACTAAGAGGTGAAGAGGTAAGGAGAAGCTTTAGCAGAAGGCCTCAGAACAGATGAAGAGAGTTTGTAAAGCAGTAGACAGCTGCAAAGTGGGTGAGGGAACAGACCCAGCCCTTGGGCCACATAACAGGCCCAGAACGAAGGCCACATAACAGTGTTGTGGGTTCGAGACAGCAAGAGTTCAAGGAGCAGCCAGGAAACTTGTGCATTATGTACACTGGCCTGAGACATGAGGAAAGTTTACCCAATATTTTTCCTATTAAAAACCTGAAGAACTGTGCATTTCCAGCTACAATGAACAACACTCCCCAACCAAGTTAACCTTCAAACTGCAGGACTCAAAAGAAGAGACCCCCAGTGACCGTGGAAGCGGCAGCCCCTGGCTTGCTCCCCCCCAGAGAGGTCAGGTGCGCAGAGCACAGGACCCAGAGGCTGCCTGGTGCCCTGGGCTCTCCTTGGGTTGGGTCAGGCCACGGGCAGAGGTGGGAGATGCTGCCCGGTGAGGCCCTTCGTGCCGCATGGGGGGGATCGTGGCCATCGCGCGCCGCTCCCCGACGCCGCAGTTCACAAGCAGGGGACGCCGGACTGGTTTGCTCAAAGCCGAGGCCCGAGGAGTGGCCGGCCCACTCGGTCTGCGCGCAGGAGACGCGGACTAGGCCGCCTACCTCCGACAAGAGATTAAGACCTGGGCTCGATGGCCGAGACCTCATCAGGTCACATGGACTCTGGCTTGAGATCAAACTGAAAAGCCAATTTAAACTGAACGGAAAAGCATGTCCGTGATGCTGGTGAGAAACAGAAACAAAGGACGGTTTCTCTTCGGAGGCCGTCTCTGCCCGGCCGGCCCCGGCCCTCACGGACTCTCCCGTCTCGGCACCTGCGCTGCGACGTTGGGCACTTTCTCCCTCCTGTCCTGCTGTCACGCATCGTCCGTCGTGTGGCACCAGTGCCCACTGCGACCGCCACGCTGTGCTCTGCCCTCAGCTTCCGGGTGACTGTGTTTGTAAGGCTGACACTAGCCATGATCGCCTGAGAATCGCGCTCCAGTGACCGCCTGACGCCACGTAGGCTTGTCCTGAGAGAGTCTGGATCTCGATAATGCAGGGTCATGGACCCTAAGGTAAGAATGCAAAGATGTGCTTCTTACCCCCAACACCCACACTGCCTTTGAAACTCAGTTAAACAGTAGTTTACTGTTTTGAATACTATTGAATATTATATTCTATTTTTCCCCTCCGTAAAAAGTTTACTAAGCCCAGTTGAGTGGTTGATATACAGGATATGAACCTAATAAACATTACCTGGAATTGATTATACTGACTCCCTTGGGAGGAATAAGAGAATAATTGTTAATGCATTATTCGTTACTGACAAAATACTGTATTTTACATTTTACTACACAGATTCTATACCCTAGTTCATGTGGTTGTCTTGCATTGTATTTCTGCTTCGTTGTTATTATCAAGGGCTTTCCATTAGTGTTACCCTGAACTCCACAGCGGAATTCACACTATTTCTCAAGTGATGATTATAGGAGATGCTCTCTAGCTGGGAAAGACAGTCGTCACAGACGTCCACAAGTAGCCACTGATTCCTACTTCGAGGCAGACTTTGTCTTTAAATATTTCTCTTCTGAGGAAACAGGGATTTTAAATATGATATCTGACATTTGCTAATCTTTTACAAATATTTGTGTGCAGTGAATCTTATTTCCTAAATACAATTCACAAATAATACGAGATAAGTGTGCAAAAGACTTGCTCTAATAAATGGGGGGCACGACACCATCCTTGATTCAGGTGTGCAGGTGGAACAGCATATGGAAGGACCCACACTGAGCAAAGAGAATGCAGGGCATCACACATGGTGTCAGGGCATGTCTGCATCCCCAGTCACAGCCCAAGCCCACTGGGCCCCGGGTGCTGGTTGTCCAACCCGCCCAGAGGCGGGAGGGTCTAGGCAGCTGTCAGCATCCTAGCCTGGAGGACAACGGGGGCAGAGCCGGTGTTCCTGGGTATGCTCGGGCTCTCCCTCCTTTGCTGGGATCATGTTTCATCACTGATTCTTACTCTTTTAGGATCATTACTCAGAAACTGAAGCCTTGGTATGAAAGATAGGATCCCTGGACCCTGAAATGTGGAGACACACCCCACCACCTCCAGCAGCCACTCCTCTGACTGCAGGTGCCTAAAAATCCCTGTGCTCTTTGCTTCCCGCTGAGCAGGGCTATTTCACAGTCTGCTCCAAAACCAAGCCCTGTGGCATCCTCCTTCCCAGCGCCAGGCCCCTCCCTTGCTCCGGTTCCGAATCCACGGCTACACTCATCATGAGCAACTTAGGTCTGAAGACAGCTCTGGAGCACACCGAGAAGGGCTCCTGACTCTCCGCAGAAATGCCCGCCACCCAGTTTGTAATGTCTCCGCTACAGCACTGACTGGGTGTCTAGATGCTTCGAGGGCATTTTCTTGACTCCCGACAAAACCGCAAGAGGGGCCTGCACTACTGAGACCCAGTTCCCAGTCACAGCAGTGCCGTGACCAGCCAGGACCAGGGTGGATGGTAACGGAGTCAGCAGTGGACACTCGGGAAGGCATCGCCAAAGCCCAGCCGTGACCACAAGCAACAGGTACTATGGCCACCATGGTCCCTTCTTCAGGGCCACCATCACCTGGTACCAGACAGCAGTCATCACCCGGTGCCCACCGTCATCTCCCAGTGCCCACAGTCATCACCCGGTGCCTAGTGGTCATCGCCCGGTGCCCACTGTCATCACTCAGGGCCCAGTGGTCATCACCTGGTGCCTCGATCATCGGTGCCCCAGAACCAAAGGCTCATGGCTTTAGAAGCTTTCCCCCAGGAATATTTTTCAGGATGGATGGTGTTTTGTTAGCATATACTGAAAATTTTTAAAACAAAAAGCCCAGCTTGCTGTGAGCACCTTTTGTGAACATTGTTTGAGCAGGGTCCAAATATATTTTATTTAAAACCCCAAATTCCATGCATTTTACAAATTACTTTTTGTTGTTGTTGATGTGTGTGCTCTTTTTTTTATTTTGGTAATTCTTAGGCATGTGGTTCCCTCTATAGGGTTTTTCTAAATCTTGGTCCCTTCAGCTGCCAGAAATTAAAACAAAAAGACTGTATGACTCTCTTGTTCTGACTCCTGAGGTTTCAAAAGGCAACTATTGTTAACTGCAAATTACACTGAATAACTCACTTGGTGTGGGTTTTTCACTCAATTCTAATTATTAATAATTACCCTAAAGTTTTGGAGCTGGGTGTAAAAAGAAATCTCTTGCTCTGCACACCAAAGGACCATGCCCCTTTCCTGCTCACCCCCATGAAGCTTCCTGAGGGAGAGGAAGGAGAAGGAACAGCTGTATCCCTTGTTTTATGAAACAACTATATTCATGGGCTAATGTGCCAACTATATCTTATTTTTAATGAACCAGAAGAATTAACAGGACCCCAGCAGTAAACCCTTTGATACAGCAAACACTCGTTGTAAATAATCATCCTTTCACTTCTCTGGAGGTTTTTAGTCATATTTTTGTGTATTGGGTTTTAGTAAAGTAGGACAGCACCGTAATTAAAGAAGAATATAATTTAGCAGGTGTATAGTTTCATTTCAGAAATGCAGGCCTGGTGCAGAGGTCAGAGATGCAGACCGCTGCTTTCACAGACCTCAGCAAGAGTGAGTGGCTCCAGAAACATGTCACCAGCCCTCAGGGCCTGCATTCGGGAAGAAGGTCCACGAAACCTCCCTCCCGACGCTGGGGGCACATTTGGCCTCATGGGGTACCATGGGGCTGCCTGCCACGGCGGGCCGCCTCGTCCCATGCCTGTACCGCCCCGCACGCTGCAGGACGCGCCGCTGCTCCGAGGCCCAGAGGCTGTCCTGGCACGGGGACCCTCCCGGCCTCCACAGACACGTCCGTCAAGAAGTGGACTCCTCTGGTTTCAGATCTTGATTCTATAAAAAATATAAACAAGATAGAAATAAAGCCGGATGCAGAATATTCGGTTTTCAAAATTGCTCTTCCAGAGGAGAAAAAAGGATTGTATTGATGGAGTATTGGCGAAGCTGAGATTCTGGTTTTGGCCTTCACTGGGGTTTTTTTCCTCCCCCACCCCCGACTCCTCCTCTTCTTTTTCTTCTTTGGGTCGATCTATCTGAAACAGATAACGGGAGGGAGACCGAGTCGTCCCTCGTGGCTCAGTCACGGCACCTGGGAGGAATGGCCGAGAGTGGTCGCCATGTGGCCATGACACAGCAATAACAGGAAGGAGCGTCCTGGTTTGAGATCCTGGTGGGGCCAGCGGGCAAGGAAGTCACCTCCGAAGGCCGGATCGGCGGTAGGAAGCCACCAGCGGGTCGTGCTGCCTCCTGGAAGCTATTTCAGGGACACAATGAAAATCAATCTCGCCGCTGACCAGTAGAATCAGGATTTATGGACGTGGTGGTGAGACGCATCGACAGCGTGGTGAGGACCCGGTGGGAAGGGAGACGCCGGGCTCGCACCTCCCGGGCCCTCCCACCGCCATGGCCCTGTATGTAATTGACTCACAATTTTTTCCCTAATATAATTCTTTATGAAACCTGCCTTGAGCAATGGATCCATGATTGTTCACCGAGGGTTGTGCCTCATTTGTTCCTGTAGATTGTGCCTAATTAACGTTAACTTGTCTGTACATAAAAAGTACAATAGGCTGTCCTTTCCAATTTAATTCCGACAGTTTAATCGAATCTGTATTCTTTCAAAAATAATTAGATCATTTACACTTCATTAACATGTAATGTAATGTCGAGACATTCATCATAATGATTTCTTATTTTTCTTGTGCAATATTATCTCCTCTAATGAAACTTGCCTTAATTAGCCGTATCACATCCCTGACAATTTCTGAATAAAGCCGCATTTTTACAGATGAAATTGAGTCATCTCAGAGGTATATTTTCTGCAGAATCTCTTCTTCGCTTGTTGAAAAACACCTTCCCACCACCTGCTCTCGGTGCTGCTGAACCGTCACGGCGGCCCCACGCGGCCTGGCTCTGGCCCAGGGCCCGCGCTGCCCTCACCGCCACAGCAGAGTGGTGCCTCTGCGCAGCGTGACGCGTGGCCTCGCGAGGCCCCACACACATGGGACCGGGAGGACATGGCCACTGGGGAGCAGGCCTCGCCCTCCAGCGTAGAGAGAGCCGAGAAGAAAGCCCCCGAAGACAGATGTGGGACAAGAATGTGAATGCGTGGCCCCACCTGGCCCTGGCTCAGGGATGACGGTGCCTGCCAGGCTGTGGCTATCCCTCTACCGCCACAGCAGTATTTTCAGATGCAGGGCAAGTCATCAAGGGAAGGGTCCCCCCGATCCCAGCAGAGCTCTCACCTGGGACTCGTCCAACAGCACAGGCAGGTGAGGGGAGGGACCCCCAGCCCAGGTGTCCTAGGCAAGGATCTGCTAGAGAGGAAGCAGCCCGTTCAGAAAAGGAGGAAGGGAGGCGTGAGATGTTCTCCCTCCCCAGAAGCAGTAGCTGTGGTGAAATGGGGACACCATTCTTCTAGAACCCCCAAGTGCATCCACAGACCCGTGTTCCCTTGTCCCGAGCAGCCCTACAGGAAGAGGGCCTTCTAGAAACCTGCTCAACCCCCAGCTTTCATGTCTCTCCTATGAGATCTCGTCTGAACCCAGAGCTTAAACTACTTCTGCACTAATGACCCACACACATTTTCCAAGACCCCCTCCAGACCCTGTAAGCACTGAGAGATGGATCTCCCAATGCTCACCCTCCTGCTGGACAGCAAGACCATCCCAGGATCCCGGCAGGGAGCCCAGGTCACTGGGGACTCTACTCTCCTGCCGAGGCGCACCCTCAGCCAGCCTTCAGGTCTCATCGTGACCCCACCCTCCTGTCTCTCCAACCACTGTGCCACGCTTCGCTCCTGGCCCTGCTCTAATCAGTGTCCATCCCACATGCAAGTGGACTAAATTGTTCCACTGCCACGGGGTCTTCAGGGTAGCATTTAACCCCTGACATTAGCCCCCGCCCACCTCTAGCTCATCCACATAAATACTTTGCCCCTTGCTTTTTTGCCTTCACAATGCTGTTCCCTCTGTCTGAAATGCTTTTCCCCAAGTTACTCGCCCAACTCCTACTCATCCTTCAAAACATAGCTTCCTCCAGGAAGCTCTTCCCAACTTCAAGTCTAATTCAGATGGTGCCATATTTCCCTAAAATAAGAAATCAGTAATTCTCCATAGAAATGCACTTTCTGAACTCACAGGATTTTTTTTTTCTCATGAATTGGTAAGAATGTGGCAGGAGTACCCAGAGGACAGGATGTAAGTGCCCATCCTGCCCTCTACCCCCTGTCGAGGTGCATCATTTAGCCCGAGTGTTGGGTTTTTCACGTGTGATGGTGTTGTGTGCCCCTTGGGCTCACGAAGCTCAAAGGGGACGGCTCCTCTGAGGGCACTGCGTGGACTCAGTAATGCTCCCACCAGTGAGAGTCGACATCTGAGTGGCACACCCATCAGCGCCCAACAAATATTTACTGGGCACCAGCGTTCCCGTGAGGTATTCGTGAAGCCATCACCACAAGTTCCTAAGTGCCAGAGTGTGAAGAGGAGTAAGAAGACCGCATGCCCTTTCGTCTGACTTACTAGGCGTCGATCTCCCACACCTTACAAAGCCTGGCTCGAGACACAGGCTCCTGGACACACGTATCCCTCCGCTCATTCTTCCAGCGGCTCTAGCTACACGAGGCTGCTCGGGGCAGGGGAGAGACGCACCATTTGCCTCTGGGTGCTCCAGTGACCTGTGAGTAGGGAGCCACACAACCATTGGGTCCCACTGGCAAAGCCACAGAAGCTGGTGGCCCTCCCGTTGCTGCTGCCCACTCGCTCACACAGACCCAGAACCGAAGGGCAGGTGGGAACCTCTGAAAGGGCAGCCAGTGAGAGAGCACGTGCAGGTGCTGTCCCTGCGGTGCCGGAAATGGTATGAAACTGGAAACGAGCGCATCCGTGCAAACCCGGGTGTGCGGGCGGCAGCAGGCCACGCGAGGTGCTGCTCTTGTCCCGAGACATGAATCCTGTCTTCATCCAGCAGAGGACTTAGAAGCACCAAAATTAGCAACCCCAAGACCATGGGGTGACTGGCAATGCGCCTCCTGCCCCGAGAGGCACAGGGTCCCCGGAGCGCGGGTGCACGAACACACCACAACCCCATGGGCTCATTCCCTGGCGCCCGGAGCTCGTGGCTCTGGGGCTGGGGGGCAGCTGGCCACACGGATGGGTGAGCCGTGCTCAGATGTGGCGGGCTCGGGGCACCCCCGCACGCGGGTGGCTCTGCCTGCTGCTTTTGAAGCTACGCGCCTCCTGATCTGGGTGGACTCTACCCTCGACCACCAGTAAACACACAAAGGCCGAAAGCAGATCTGGGCCAAGGGAACGGGGCGGGTGGAGCGGGACCCCTCCCAGGGCAGTTCCCCGGGCACGAGGCGCAAGCTGGGGGGCACGGGACGGTAGGCAGAGGTGGACGAATGCCGCCCGCCTCCTTTTGGAAGCAGCGCAGAGTAATTGTCCTGCAAAACATTTGGAGGAGCGAGGCTACTAATTAGCCGCTAGTGCATCAATTAGTTATAATAGCTATAATAATACACAAACAATGGTGGAAGTTATGTGCCGCTCGCGGTTCCTCTCCTGCCATTTGGGGAGCTTTTCCTTCTTTAAGCTTTTCTGTGAAGATTTAAGTTAATAATTTATCCCTAATCGATTTGGTCTTTCTGTTTCTCCAGTACGTAGGGCATTTAAATGGCTGGAAGAAACAATGCCATTAGCACAATTTCGCTTTGAAGCAAACTTTCGACATTAAGAAATATTTTCAAATGAATGTTTCTGTTCTCAATTTCCAGAGACGTCTTGATAAATTTAGCTACTTTGGCAAAGACATTGGAGAAAGGCCGGGGTGGGCCAAAATTACACAATATTGGGGGGGGAGCTGGTGATTTGACATTTCGTGAAAATTTGGTTCTGTAAGCACAGAAGCATATGCAACACATTCATAATCTATGAATAAAAGTAATCACAACGAAGGAAAATTGTTTATAAGCCCCACTTCTCCCTTTTATTCTGATAGGAGAAAATGATACATGGAAGTAAATCTATTTGCTGAAACAAATTCCAAGTAGTAAAAACCCTTCCAAGACGCATCTCCAGCTGTCCCGCCCTGGACAGATGTTCTCATAAACAAAGAGCTGCGAGAGCCGCACCAGCCGCACGCTGCCTCCTTCCTCCCAGGGCTGGATCCAGCAGCCGCCCTCCTCCCGCTGCACCCTCAGCGCCCGCAGACCCCTCTGGTCCACACCTCCCTTCCCCTTCCCTCCAAAGGACGCCGCATGAAGGCCACCCTGCTCTCCGGCCCGCTCTCCAGCCCTCGGCAAACAGACAAGAAACCCGCTGTCGCTTCTCCTACGGGAGCAGGCTTGCTGCGGGGACCGGTCCAGGCTGTCACAGAGGCGGGCGGGGTGTCCACGGCTGGAAAAAAATTTACTCGGCGGTTTTATAATACTTACATTACCTAATTCTTTCATTTGGGAAGCGGAGTTCAAGTGAAGCGCAAAAGGGGTCCAAGCTTCCACTTTTCAAAGCTGAGTGGCGATAGGGCCAAAATGTCCCTTTTCTGATCAAGGCTCCCCCAGACTTTAGGCTTCGCAGACCTACACGGCTCTGCGTTGCAAATGATCGGCGCCCTTGCGCTGCCAAAATAAATGCATCCCAGGCATCCAAGGGCTTTTTTGCTATTTTTTTGTTTTTTGCACTTTGATTTGGAAGTCGTTAGAGCCCCCAGGAAGTGCGGGAGCCCAGAAGCCTCTTCATCCCTCCCTTCAACGGCTGCGGCATTTCCCTGAGCTTTGCTGAGGCAGAATGGAGTTTTGCTAATGAAAAATACTAACAAGGGAGGATTCTTCCAATCTCTAAGTTTCTTTTTGTACTTATTCCTCTTTCTAACGGTTCACTGGAGTCTTCAGAGCACCTTCTGGCACTGATTCTCAGTGCTAAGCATTAGTTTCAGAGAAGGTCATACCGTGATGAGGAAGACCCGGTCCCCGCCGCCGGGTGGCTGGAATCCGGGAGAGTCACTCAGACACCAGGCAGGGCAACCCAGAGGAGCGGCCCGGAGCTACACAGGAGCCGCCGCTGGGGATGGTAGTGCTGACGGTGTCCCGAGGGGAGCCCCGGGGCTGGTGAACAGAGCAGGTTTTCGGAATCAGTGATTATGGGAAGGATGTTGAAGGATGTGACTGGATAATCAAAGACACAGACATAGGAAAAGGGGAAAAGAGCACGTTTAGGAAATCGTGCTCACATGACCTCAGAGGGCACGGGGCGCCCAACCCGGGGCAGCAGGAGAGAATGCGCGGAAGACCAGACTGGCCTCTCCTGCTCCAGGCTCTGGAGAGGGGTGTTCATGGACAGTCCGGGGGTCCATCAAAGTTTCTGACCCGGAGGGTAAAGAGAACACAGCAAGAGCCATGGCAGTAAAGGGCCACTCAGGAACTCCCGCACCGCGGATGGTCTGTGGGAAAAGCACTGTGGGTGGGCAGACCCCCCACGGCGCGGCTGCGGGCTGCAGCCGGCGACCCTGCTCCAGGGGCCCTGGCAACCAAGGCGCGCAGGCTCTGGGGGGGGCTGGCCTGCGCGAGGCTCCGGGTCCCTGCACATGGATCTCGCAGGACAGGCCCCCAGATTCCCACCATGCAGCCAGCCCGGCAGCAACCCCGGTGCGT
The DNA here is from genome assembly GCA_004024625.1 of Mellivora capensis. NCBI lineage: Eukaryota > Metazoa > Chordata > Mammalia > Carnivora > Mustelidae > Mellivora > Mellivora capensis. Next base: position 47,976 of record PISX010010483.1, on the reverse strand, counting down.
GAGGGGCAGGAGCTTGTCCTCTCCACTCCGTGCAGTGCCCCTGCCTTGTCTTCAGGATGCGCAGAGCTGCCCATGGGCAGGCACTGGTGGCCTGGGGCCCAGGCCTCGAAGACAGGTGCTCCGCGAGCTGCGGGATGGGGAGTGGGTCCCCCACGAACACCGAGGTGGGAAACAGGTACCCCCAGGTATGCAGGGGTGGGGTACGGGCACAGCAGCGCGAGACCCTCGGTACCAGGCAGCAGCTCCAGGCCTCTAGACCAGACAAGCAGGCGGCGCCTGCCCACCACTGAGCCCCTCCCCTCACAAGCCCCTCTGAGCACAGACCAGCAACGCCCCTGCAGCCGGTTTCCCCCTCAAGTCGTGGCAGCTGTGGCCACGCCGTCAGGACAGAGGGGTGAGGCCAGCGTCTGAGGGCCATGGAGGCCTCACGCAGGGGCAGGTCAGCGAACGGAGGCAGCGGGGTGGCCACAGCTGCCCAAGGAGGGCCTGGCCACCAGCTTGCTCCCGGAACTTTCAAGAAGACTTCCTCAGGAGCTCTGACCCCGGGAGGAAAGACGATCGAATTTTCAGGTGTGTCATTTAAACATGAGGATAAATATCTTGGGGTGTGATGAAATGAACACCTGCGACCTCCAGACCTAGGGCCTGGCGACATGTGACCCATGAACCCACAACCTGGGAACCCATGACCTCTGACCTTGGCTGCCTGCACACAGGCTCAGCAGAGGACGATTGCTTGTGGAGCCTTTCTGTGACCTGAGAGGACGCCCTGGCCGCTGGCTGTGCCGGCCGCTGGCAGACCCTACATGTGGGGCGCCCCATGCAGGGTGTGTCCCCCACCCCGTGCCCTCTGCCTTCTTAACTGGGTGGGGGTCCTGCCCCCCGACCGCAGTGCTGTGGTCTGTACCAGGAGCCGCTTCTGGAGGTGCAGGGCACCCTCACCTGACCTGAGCCCCGAGGGGCCCTCTAAAACCTGAGATGCAGGCACGGCTGGACACTCCCTGGGAGTCCTGCCGTGTCACCCACCAGGGACCTCGAGAGACCCCACACCCTTCGTCCGGTCCTCCTCCCCGTCTGGGATTACCCCGAGGTGCAAACATTGGAAAGTCAGTTTTCGGTTTTCCGAAATGGGGAGAGAGCAAAGCTCGGAGCCGCTGGCTGCGGGGAGGCCCTGCCCGGCCCGCAGCCCCCGCTCGGTGCGCCAGGAGGAGCCGCGCGCTCGGGTCCCCGACCGAATGGGCCCCAGGGCCGCGGAGCTCGCTGCGGGACGACACGGCTGTGCGGCCATTTCCACACTTTGCTGAGTGCAGAGCACTGATTCTATGTTTGATGTGAAAAGAAATTAAAGCTCTGGTCTCATTAGATAAACCGGTGACAGTGAAAGATCGCAGGGAGATGCTCACCCCTTTTGTGCGGTGCTGAATGGCCACAGCAGGCGGCTCCTTGCACACGATTGATTTCAAGCAGAGTTTTGTCTGAAAGATGCTTCTAGATTATGGCAAGAAAGCGTTCCATAATCCTCCTGCCGATGTTGTTATGCTTCCCAGACATGCAACCCTCATCGCTGATTGATAGCGCTTGATTCCCAGCGCATTTCAGCCCGAGGCCCGGGAGGCCGGCCTCCGAGGGGCGCTGACCCCAGGCCCGCGTGTGTGCTAAGTGGACGCCATGTTTGCTGGTAAACTCGAAAGGGAGGCCGCGTGGGCTGTTATGGATTTGCTATCTTAGCCTGAAGTGTTCGCCGCTGATTGTGTGATTGGATCAATAATAATTTCTGCCCAGACCCTGCTCTTCTTGACTCGTCTTCTGGCCCAGGGTGTGGAGCCCAGCCGCGAGCTCCAGCACGGGATCCTGAAGGGCTCCGTCGCAGACCAGATGCCGGGGGATGGCAGGCGGCTTCCTCATCTCTTTAGAAAGCAGAGTATTGTTTCAGCTCTCGGGGTACACAAGCACGCGGGCCTCGATGAGAGGGGAATGCGGCAGGTAGGGGAGGGGCCTGCGTGTAATCGATGGGACTGTTTGCCTTGGCTTTACCGGAGGCCGCACAGACCCTCCCTAATAAGCCGACACCGTTTCTTTCCGTGCGGGGCATTTACCAGGCGTGAGGGTCCCTCCTCCCCCGGTCTGCCACCCGGGCGTTCCCGCAGCACAGAGGGCTCAGCAGCCCCACTCCGCCACCTTCCCACTCACACCCAAGCCGGGAATGGGGCCAGGCCCAGGGATGCACGCGGTTCCCTTTTCTGACCTTCCCGGATCCAGACTATCCTCGGCAGCCTTCTTCCGTTTTACTACAAATGAATTCAGCAATGCTGTTGCAAGTCAGCAGACCCGGGCCCTGGGCGGGGGGCGGGGCAGGGGACTGTCCCTTCCTCCCAGGCACCCCAAGCGCCTGGGTGGCTGGAACAGCTTCCCTGTGCCCGGCAACCCTGCTCTGGCCCTCAGCAGAAAAATCTGGGACCAGTCAACCTCCCAGTGGAAATGGTGGGGACACCAACAGATCTTTTAAAACTCAGAACATCTGGTCAGTCACCTTCCCATATGGGTAAACAGAGCGCTGCTAAAAAAGCCGTGTCAGAAAGCCCGCAGAGGCAACGGCGGATTTAACGTTCTCGGGTGGTGCTGGGCTGGCACGGCGGACGCGCAAGCGCCACGGACTACACCGGGCCAATCCATGCCTTTAAGCAACAAACCGCTTGTAGTGATGTTAAATATTACTTAAAAAAAAAAAAGAGGAAGACAGCCCCAGGGATGGTGCTGACAGATAAATACTGAGGCTCCTGCACTGAGAGCCAATCCAGTATTTATCAGGCGTACGCAATTGTAATTGTAATTACTATTTATCTATTGGGAATTGGGCTTTTTTAAAAAAAAGTATTATTTTGTGGGAAGAGGGGGCCGGGGGAGGGAGACAGCTCTCTGCATTTCAAGAACCGAGCTGAACGTCCACTTCGGTGACCCGCAGAGCCACTCCTCAGCCACGATGGGGTTAGGGGTCCACACCTGCCTTGCTGGACAGAGCTTGCCTGCTGGCAGGAGGGCCTGACTGCTGGGCTGCTGCCCTCCACCGTGGGCAGATTCCCAGCCCCTGCACGGGGTCCCGAGACAGCAGCCCCCGGACACGCCCCCGCAGCGCCCTGGTGCCGCCTTGGCACGCTGGGCAGAGACCAGAGGAGCGCCGCCGTGTGACACATAAAAACAGGGAAACGCTTAGTAGGGGTGCACCACTGCAGACGGAACCAAAACCCAAAATGCCAAGGAGGCCCTCAGGCCATCCTGACCTCCTCCTGGGCTCACAACACAAGGTCACTGCCCGCAGGGCACCCCTCTGCATAGCACTCAGCCAGATCCCCGCCAGGTAAACCCGCACAAACCGCCACCTGTCCCACCCCTACGAGGTTCACACCGAGAGCCACTCCCTGGTGCAGGCTTTTGGGCAGCTCCAGGTTTACTGCAGAAGACGAACAGAAGTTCCAGCCCTCTAGGGACAAGCCTGGAGTGGAAGAGCCCAAGTCCTCCTGTGACATTAGAACAAGGAGGCAGACCCGGGGTGTGCACGTGCCCTAGCCCCTAGGATGCCCCCCATCCTGTGCGGGCCCTGCCCACTGCACACCCTCCCACCCCTGCACACGACACTGATGCATGACCCCCCAGCGCACACGTACCCCACAGGCCCCCTACCCCCAGCGCACACACCCCCCCAGGCACCCACCACCACTCTGCCTGCCGTGCATGCACCCCCCGTGCGGGACAGTCACGCCAGCCTTCTGCACTGGGTGACACCATGGAGGAACCTGGCCCCCAGGCCCTGCGGGGCCACCCACTGTCCCTCAGGATGCTCGACTCCCTTTACAAACATGGCTCTGTGCTTTCCACGCAACAGGCTTTTGCCCTTTCTTCTTAGCTCGTGGCTGTCCTCAGAAGGAGAGCTGGTCCGAGGCCTTTGCTCTTTTCTTCCCTCCTTACTGTGTGTCTGCCATCCCTGTCTGGGTCGGGGCAGCGCTGATGTGGGAAGATGACCTTCATTTCTGCTGCGCTGGGTGCGTCGGGCGTGTTCCTGGGGGCCCAGCCGGTCGGACTTCACGTCTGCCAACGCAGACACTCACCGTTTTCCTGTGCTGAAATGCATTCAAGTAGGATCCGGGACCTTGTACTTGTGTTCTCAGAGCTGGAAACTCTTCCCCAAGATGGGAGCTCGTCCACAGTCGGAATAGGAGGTGGCCCCACGGGGTCCCAGAACGTCCTGCAGTGACACTTGGATCCCCTGGGACCCACTTCCAAGCCCAGCCACTGATATGCCATGGCCTTGGGCCAGGGACCCACCTGCCAGAGTGCGAGCTCCTACCCTGGGACGGCGATCACGGGACCAGCTCCAGTGGCTTCAGAGAGCCTTAGCTGGCAGGAGCGCGTGAGGGTAGAGAGGGACGCGGACCCGGTGTGTTGAGTCAGAGCCCACCTAAAACCCCGCGTTACCTGAACGAGCTCTGGTATAAAGACTGCAGTCTGATTTTTAAAACATTTCAAAGAAAAGGAGCTTGTCGTCATTAATTATTATTCAGGCAACCAAAGAAATCCACCGGAGTTTGCACATAACACGTGTGTATGAAACACTTCGCATCTCCCTACTCCCCCCTAACTTTGTCTGCATTTTTATCGTTAAGTGGAAACGTTTTTGCTTCAGTGATACACTTACAAATTTCTAATCCTCAATGACTTGACATGAATTCTGAACTAAAATCCAACTTAGTACAAGTTTTTCCATTTCCACACACGTCGGATCTTTTTAACAAGCTACTCAAACCTTGTGGCTCAACACACATCAGAAACGTGAATCTTCCAACCGGGCTGTTGTCGAAGCCGCGTCCCAAACACTCCCGCGGGGCCGAAGGTGGGGGTCCTCCTGGACCACGGGAGGGTCTGACCCCACCGGAGAAGGGCTGACACTGCGGTGTTCAGGCACAGCTCTGCTGGCGTGGACCCATGGTGGCTCCACCCCTACAGCCCCCCACAACCCCTACAGTCCCGGGAGCCTCGCGTGAGGGTGGTGATGGGAGGACCTCCAGGCCCAACCAGCCCTTCCTTGGGGTTTTTCTTGTTGACAAGAGGCGGGGACATTTCTAGGTTCTAGACCCACGTTCTCTGCCCCCCGTGCTCCTCGGGGGACCCGACTCTGCACACCACTCTCTGTCCCTGCGAGGAAGTTAAATGTGGGATGAGCCAGAGTCAGACCCCTCAGCAATTAGGGAAACAGCCTTTTTTTCCCAATAAAATTGATGGGACTTAATCCCGGTGAGTGAGGCCGGAGCCAACACCCAAGCTACATTCACTGCATAAATGAGGGGAGAACGTGTCTGCTCCAAGGACAAATCTCTTTAAACACATTAGTGCCACCTTCTTGAATGTTCACAATGACTGGACATCTTTCCAAATGCTGCCCATCTGCAAACCCCACCTCCTCGTGAGATATAATGCCCAGAGTTCATGCACAAGATCTCGTAAATGCCTTCACAGCCCAGCTGGGCACCCGAAGCCACCCGCCCCTTGTGTTTGTGTCACTTCAGCTGGACAGGCCCAGGCATGTCGAATTACTTCCATTGTGCATTTAATGAAACAACACCACTCTGGGGTGGGTGTCTTATGTCCTTATGTCGGGAGAGAAGGAAAAGAAAAGATAAGGTAGGAACCCGCCAGCCCAGAGGGAGGGCACCTCCTAGCCTGTAAGCTGCCCAGATTTATGCCCAGGCAGGGTTTAGAGCAAGATGGCAAAACTTCCCAACAGATGCTTATGTCTGCGGAGTCTCATGAGCCATTATCTTCCTGCTATCCATGGTGACCTTAGTCCCGGGGGAGTCATAGCCCCGGCCACGAGGAGGAAGCCATCTGTCCCCAGGCAGCCATACCCACAGAGCACCTGTAAAGTGAAACTGGACAGCGTGTACCTCCAGCCTCCCCGAGGGCACCTGGACAGACTCGGGGGCTCACGCCCACAGCGTTCTGCAGAACACTGCCCCTTGGCTCCCTCAGCCCCCTGAGGTGGCCCACTAACCTGTGGGCAGAGAACTCTGGTCCCGGTGGAATGAGTCCCCCATAGGAGCTGCGGGACACGGGGAAGTTCATTTTGCAGAATGAGGCTGTGTCATCCTGTGTCCTGGGGGGGGCGGGGAAGAGACTTGAAGGTAGGTGAGCACAGAGAAACACGTGAGATTTATTTATCTCTGTTTCCAACAAGACACGTCTGCAGAATTCAGGGCCTGGAGACAGTAAGCTCCAGTGAGTGTCTCACCTGGAGCTCAGTCTCCACCTCCCACCCAGCAGGGGCCCCAGACCCCGGTGGGTATGGATCAATGTCAGACATCAGGCCACGTGTCCCATGTCACCTGCCCCAGTTCACGTGACAGGCATCAGAGGGAGCATGCTCGACCCTCCAGGAACAGTGCTGCCGAGGGCAGAGATGCAAAGGACCCTCCCCCACAGCCCCCGACCTGCTCTGGGGACCAGGGAGCAACAGAAGGAAAGTCAGAAAGAAGAGAAGAGCTCTCAGGCCCGAGTGTGACCATCTGGGTCAGGGCGGCCGGCTCCCGTTCAAGGGGACTGGCCAGCGGCCCAGCCGAAGGATCCCGGGGCGTCTTCAGGGAGACGTGGTAGAGACCAGGCTGAAGGCAAAGGTGAGATGCAACCAGGAAAGGCCGGCCTCGACTCTGGGGCCACCCGGTTTCCCAGCCCAGACCTCTAGGGGCCACAGCGGGGTGTACTATGGATCAGGACCCTGGAGGTGGGAACACCGGAGCCCCTGAGGGAGCGTGCAGGAAGCTGGTGCCTCCCCAGCAGCCCAGCACCTCTGTTCAGGACAGCAGCTGCTGAGAGGAAGGGGTCCTCTGCACAGGGATACTGTCCTTCCCCGAGGGGGCGACCCTGGGGAAACATTTGGGGGAAAGGGGAGGGCCATGCCCTGACTCTGCCCTGCGGTCTCCTGGGCTCCTATCACTAATGAACCTTCCCCCCACCCGTCTGCAGAGACCCTCACCCAGGGCCCTTCTCAGGGGTCCCAGCCAGAACTGGTGGACCACCTGCCTCACGCCCCTCCGATGGCCAGGCCTCCTCTCTCCATAACATCGCCTGACGATATTGTACAGACTTCACCAAGAAATGAAGAAAACCAAAAATATTGCAGCACAGGAGCGGAAAATAGTGGCTGTCCAGGAACTGTGCTCTAAGGGACCTCCCTCTCCACTGGGCTCCACCAGCCCAGAGCGTGCCCTGCACCTCTTGCTCCAAAACCCCTTCTCTGGGTAGTCTCTCTGGCTCCTACCCTGGGGCCGTCCTCCCATCCTTTCTCCTCTTTCTCTGCCCCTGTCCCCCCCAACTGGCTTTGCTCCCTGCAAGAAATTAACTGACTCTTACTGTGTTAAGGTGACTGGCCGCCGTCTCTGTGGAAGCGGCAGTGACCGTCCCCCGCGTCCGTGGAAGCGGCAGTGACCGTCCCCCACGTCCGTGGAAGTGCCAGTGACCGTCCCCCGCATCCGTGGAAGTGCCAGTGACCGTCCCCTGCGTCCGTGGAAGCGGCAGTAGGAGCGAAAGTGAGGATATTCTTAGTTGGTGAGAATCTGCACCCGCAACAATTATCCACAAATCACCTGAAAAGAAAAGAATTCTCTCATGAAAAATTCAGCTGATAATTTGGAGCTGTTTTACCGTCAAGTAAATCGGGCTGGAGGGTGCATGCAGCCGGCTGGGCTGCTGCTGTGGTTGGACGTGGGGGGCCCGGCACAGCCCACCGCCGGCCCAAGCGCATCCCGAGCCCGTCTCAGCACGGTGGCACAAGGAAGGGGCGTCGCTGGGTGTCCCCGAGTCTGTGGCAAAGCCAGTACAGACGCTCGGATTAGAGAAGTAAATCGAACCCGTTCTCCAGGCTCTCGGAGCACCACCGGCCCGTGTCCTGGTCCGCGCCGCTGTGCTGGATTCTCCCCGGCACACAGGCTCTGGAGTGACTCCTTTGGAAAACCAAAAAGTACACCGTTTGGCAATTTTGTCACTCCAGGTATAATAATTTAAAAAATTCCATTTTCGCACGTCCTCGGTTGAGTCTCCATCGACGTCCTCAAATTCAAAGCAGCCTGCTCCACAACCAGTAACCGCAGCCCAGAATTAGTGATCCTGTTTTTTTCCTTAGAGTTAATTGAAACTGATGTGTTTTGAAGTCATGGTGGGGGTCTCTCAAGAAAAGTGCCGCGTGTTATTCAACTGGCACGCACAAAACAGGCCAAAGTCAGCACGGCGCAGGCCCCAAGATTAGTCCCCGTTGGCACCACCGGGCCCAGCACCGCAGCCTCTCCCAGCAGATAACTATTTAAATTATATGTACGTCAGTGTGCAGAGCGACCTGAAAGAAACCTGTTCTTTCGGCTCCCGTCCTCCGGCTGTGAATCGTGAATAACCCCGTGGGCCGGGGCAGACGCCCTTTCGCAAATCACAGAGCTAACTGACCTGCGAGGTTGTAGCTTCTCTTCTTCTGCTCCCCACGACTGATTTTTCCAGGCATTGCAGGGGTATTTCCAATTAACAGCAACATGGTTTTGGATCCCAGCTTTGCAAAGGTTCAGGGCGAAGAAGTAAATATTGGAATGCGCAGGGCGATAATTTCATAAGCCGCAGGAGAAAAGCGCGGGGCTGCCGTCTGGGCTGGCCAGGCTGGCTCCATTTTAAAGAAGCCCAGAGCAGCTGCCCTCCGTCAGTTTCTCACAATGACCGTACAACCCCTTTTCCATTTTATTCACGCGGCTCCTTCCCCTCCGTTGCTTCCGGAGTTCCTTCGGGACGCGCGAGCCTATCTGGGCGGCGGCTCAGCCAGGAAGTGCCTCCAGACCCACCGTGGCCCCACGACTGAAGGGAACCATGCTCAGGCCAGCCGGCTCCTCAGCCCGTCGCCCGGTCCCGCCTCCGGCGCGCAGGTGAACGCGTACCTGGGGAGAACCGCCGTCCGGGAGGAAGCTGTTAGCCCGGCACCGGAGCCCCTGCAGACACGTGTTTCCGGAGCAACCAAACGTGCCCAGAGCACAGGGTGTGGGAGAGGGCTCGTGGGTGCCCACACGGGGCACCTCCAGAGAGAGACACTTGGCCCCAGAAGCAGGTCCCGGTGCTGCAGGACTAGGACCTGCAGCTGGATTCAGCAGCCGCTGGGGACGTCACTGGACATGACTCCCACAGGCTCAGCAGACGCTTCCCGGTCGCCCAGGACCAGATCCAGAACCCACAGACTAGGTCCTTTTCTCAAAGCCTGTCTCCACCTTTCTAAGTCTTCAGTCTTTCAGGGCCCCTGCATGGCTCCATCGGCGAAGCGTCCAACCCTTGACTTCAGCTCCAGTCATGGTCCCGGAGCCCCGGGATCGAGCCCGGCATGGGGCTCCCAGCTCAGAGGAGAGCCTGCTCCCCCCTCTGCCTCCGCCGCTCTGCCTGCTTGTGAGCTCTCTTTAGTCTTTCTACACAGGGGTCGTTTGTCTCCCTCTCTTCATGGGTAAGTCTGAGGTCAGAGCGCGTGGTGGGGCAGGTTGGCAGAGGCAGAGCCGAGCGGGGAGGCGGCCTGTCTGCACAGGGGCTGCTCAGACCACACGCACGCCAGGTCCTCTCCTCCCTTGTCCTCAAGCCCCACTCTCGATACAGGTGCAACGAGGAAGCCACACTGTGTTCTGCAAAGGGACCAGAGCATCCTGGGCCTTTGAGAACCAGAGCTGGAAGCTGGAGGGTCAGGGCCATGGCAGGTCCATCCCGCTGCCCAGCATCAGCACACACGCGCCGGGACACGGGCCCTCGACTTTGCCTCTCGGGCGGCGTGCTGCGGGCAGTGAGCTTTGCTCCTACAACGTCGGTCACTGTGGTCGACTCAGAACCTTCCTAGGGGTCCTTTCTAGGGCATCCCTGAGCAAGGCTCCACAGTTGGATGTATTTTTTTTAATAAACAAAGCTTATATTTAGTTTTTAAATTTAACCATCGAGGCTTACTTTCCAACCAGTGTCAACTAAAAATTAAGTGTTTTGGGACAAGAAGACAAAGTGCCTCTGTCCTATGACACAACATGTGTCTGGTACAGCACCCCCCCCACCCTGCAACTTGGGGCCCTGAGCACTGTTCGCCCCAACAGCCGAGCGGACGGAAGAAGCAGCAAGTCCTAACTGCTCCGTGGCACGGCCAAGCTTTGTGGAAAGTTCCAGACAATCGTGTCCTTCTGGAAACCCTTCTTGAGTGGACTAGCTGACACACACACCCCGCCCCAGGACCGCCAAGTGTGAAAGGGACACAGAGGCATAGGGGCGTCTGGAGAGACGTGCGGTCTGAAGCCCACGTCTGCTCCTGTTCCGAGAGAGCTGTCGGCTCCCCTCGCTCCTCTCCGAGGGCTTCAGGAAAGCTCCGGGAGAAGAAAGGAGCCCCCTTATGGGGAATGGCCGGATGTCCCCCACGTCTGTGCTGCCGACAGAGAGACACCCCCACCCCCAAGACAGGGGCTTCCTGACACACGAGCTGCTTGGTATGGACTGTAAAGGGAAAGTCGCTAATTTTTTAAAATCATGATTTGCCCAATAATCTGAAATAGGTAAATAACATTTGTCTTATAAAGCCCATAATTACAGCGTGTGCTTGTGCACTGAGCCATACAGCGAACAGAGACCCCAGCGCTTCAGGGGCGAAGCTGTGTCCCTGAGAGGAACAAGTCACAAAGCGACTTGCAGGTTCGGGGGTGCTTGAGGGGCGGCGCAGGAGGGTTTGTGTCCCGCAGTTTGAATTCCTGAATCCCAAGGCCCAGCCACCGCCGCTTCGGGAGGACTCCGGTGCGTGTCTCTGGGGGTTTGTGTTTGTGATAAAACCGTCACAAGTGATACGGACCGTGGTCGAGGTCTAGAAATTTTTCTTCTCAATGTAAATGACCAGCAAACGGGGGAAATATTCTGTGATTCACCCAAACTTTCCGCAAGTTATCAACACAGTATCTCAGCCTCTGATTTAATTTTTGGTATGCTTTACGTTTGGAATTTTAATTATCACACGAAAGCAGCTTGTATGGAAGAATCCGCCCCATTTTGCTGTTCTGATGAAACTGCTGGAGACGGAGGTGCCCGCTACTGAACCTGGTCCCGTTTTTGCCGGAGTCCCCCCCGCCCCGAGTATTTCAGGAGCCCGACATCTTCACCAGCCCTCTGGAGGTCCCGCCACCCGGGGTCCGTCCTCTCGGGGAAGTCGTGCGCAACCCAGAGTCCATCCTTGCAGGGGGTCTGCCCTCACAGGGAAGTCTTGCGCAGAAGCTAGGCTGTGCAGAAGCTTCCAGAAGGAGTTCGTCTCCCTGGGTAACTCCCATCGGAAGACTACGCCCGCATACACAGACCAGCACATGAGTGGGCCTTTCGTTTTTGAGGAGTAAGTCACCCATTTTGAAACCAGAAAGGAAGTCCCTGGGGCGGGTGACATCAGATGCCCTGGTTTTTCCCCGGCCTGCCCGGCAGGACCGCACTCCCAAACCGCGCACCCCGGTGCCTGCCCTCTGGCTGGGCTTCTCTCCGATGTTACCCCGGCAGACGGACAAGGACGAGCCTCCCAGCACTCCCCAGGCCGGTGCTCAGCCTCTCGAACGTGCTCCAGCCAAGCCCCAGCAGCCGGGACCGCGGAGAGGGGGCCGGCCCGCAGCTGGGCCGCGACCGGCCTGAGCGCAGTGCAAGAACACGGCACTGGTGAGACAGAGGGGCCACCGCAGGACCCGGGCCCAGGCCAGATGCCGCGTCGGGGTGCGCTGGCCGGCTCCGGTCCCCCTTGTCCCCCTGGGTGACCGCAATGTTGCCCGAGGGCCACGGCCGTGCCTCCTAGCCTCTCCCGTGGCGGCAGCGGTGCCCGTGTCTGGCGCTCCCCGAAGCCGGCTCCTGAGCGAGGGTCTGCTCCTGCCGCTCGGCAGAGCAGGGCCAACACCCTTCCAAGCCTTGGAGCAGGGGGTCCCAAACCTGCACTGCTCACGACCCGTGGGCACCACGGGCCAGAGAAATACCATCCGTGTCCGGAGAAGCCGGCGCAAACCAGCGAGCCTGTGCTCGCGCCCCAGCAACCGGGAGCCACTGGGAAGAAACCGTCCTTGTCGCCGCGGAGAAAAGTAGCTGTTCTTTCCTTCCTGACCACACTCAGCCGCTGGGGATGAGTGCATGGGCCGGGCACCTGGTGGCCTCTCAGACCTCGAGCCCCGTGGGCTCCGCCTTAGCCCCGGTGCTGCAGCAGCCACGGGACACCCGCCTCCAGACGTGGGGTCCTGCGATCTCCTCTACGTGGCCCACACAGGGCGCAGGCAGCCCGGACCCAGGACCCTGAGAAGGAGGCGCACCCCAGCCACCGTCCTGCGGTTTCTCCCGAGCGTAGCCGTGAAGCCATGTGCCCACGGGCCGCCGGACACGGAGAACAGACTCCCATCAGCTCTCCTTCCCCCGGAAATAACCAGGGCCTGCTCGTGCAGCAGGCGTGGGGCCAGCCTGGCGTGGGACCCGAGGCCTCGGCCGAATCGTGTGCGGGCGGCCGTGGACCGAGGGGCCTGCCGTCCTCAGTGGCGGCCGGGTTCCTGCAGTTTGGCCAGACAAAGGGAAGAGCTTGGCCGCGACGGGCACTTACACCTGGTCATCTGAGGACCTCTTCCTTCCTCACTGCTCTGCTGGACCCACGGGGCCGGGGAGACACACGGGGCTTCGGCAGTCTCCGTGAGTGCCAGCCCAGCGCTCGTGCCGCAGGCTTCCCAGCGCACAGCCGGTGTTCAAAGGCTGGGAGACGATGCCTGCTCACGGGGCCTCTAGGCAGGGGCGGTGTCACCCAGAGGGCCGCCCCATCTGCAGCACTGGCACTTCCCCTCAGACTCGGTGGGCTTGTCCTCCTGCCATAGAAGGTGCTGAGGTCCTTCCCCCAGGGAGCGTAGCTTGGCTTTGTGACCAAGAGGCTGTGGTTACAGCGCTCGCTGCCTGGATGTGCGGGGACACTGTCGCGTGCCAAAAGCTCCAAGAATTCAAAGTTGAGGAAGAGTCCTGCCCTTGAAGGGCTCACAGTTCAGGGCATTTTATGGTTGGGTGTCTGCATTCCTTGCTGCCCCAAAGGCCCTAAAACAGAAGCGCAAAGTTCAGCGCATGCCTCCTGTCTCCAGCTTCACCGTCCCGCACTTCCCGCCTCCTCAGACTAACAAGGGACAGAGAACTCAGGAGAGGCCGCGGCCCGCCACAGACCTCTGCCCCGGGTCACTTAACCTGTCCTCGGCTGCATCGCGAGGTTGATGGGGAGACTGGAAGGGGCGTCTGTGCCCTCCATTCCCGTGCCTTTTGGGAAAAGCCAGGGGGCCGATGGGGAGACAGTCCCAGGTTTCAGGGTCGTCGAGTGCCCGGGACGCCGCCATGCCCCATCCTCACCAGCCTGGCCCAGAACTCGGAGCGTGGCCAGCGGCTTCCCTCCACGGAGAAAATGCACATGCGTGTTCCCCTCCTGCACGCTCACACACACATGCACACGTGCGTGCACATGCCGCCTCGCCAAACCCGCCCAACCTTCAGCCTCACCCACATCCTCCCTCCTCCTTCTGCCTGAAGGCTCTAGCGATGCGCGCGTCCCTGATTCCGGCAATCGGGCCTGGTGTTGACGGGTGCTCGCAACGGGTCACGTAGCCCAGGACATCCCAGAACGTAACCCTAACCCCTCTGATTACAAGGCTTCTGAACAGCGTGTGTGTGGCGAGGGTGTCGTCAGGAGAGCAGGCCTCACCGCGCGCCGAGTTCCTCCACGTGGAATCCTGGGTGGGTCGGAAGAGCCGTGGAACGGCTCTGGGACAAGAGTCTCCCGCGTGAGCTGACGTGCTTTGTTCACAAAATGATGGAATTAACGAAACACCATGAAGCCTCCAGTGTGCCGAGCCCTCAGCTGGGCTGTTTACGTGGCAGGGGAGGCCAGCGCGGTCCGGCCACATAGCACAGGAAGCCCGTGGCCCGGCTGTCCGCCTCCACGCCAACAAGCTGTGACACACATGAACTTGGTAAAGGTTTATCACGTGGTTTCAAATCCCTTGCACACAGGACGTGAAGAATTCATAGAAGAAATACCTATGACCGACATACATTTTTTTAGAATTCACCTTTGCTAGTAACTTAAAAACACCCATTAAAACAACAGCGAAACGTCATTTTCTCTTTCTGAATTAGAGAAGATGTTGAAAACGGTGGTAATTGACGCGAACTAGGACTTGGCAATTGGACTCTCTTGCACCCGCCCCAGTGGTTACCAACGCGTCACCCTTTCTGGGAAACCATGTGAAAGTGCGCATCAAGGGCCTTAGGAACTCTCCTATCCTCTGAGCCTAAACTTCCACGTGCAGTGTTCTCTCTCGAAGTAATAATCAGAAATGCAGGCAAGATTCATGCACAAGATCTTCACAGTTGTGACAATAGCAAGTCCCTGGAAAATCCTACATTCAGGAAGAGCAAAGCTTGGTGTTAACCATGACACACGCACACAAGACAGAATCGGGGTGTGCCTACATCTGCCTGTCCACTGTCCCTGCAGAGGAAGAGATTTGTCGCGACCCACAATTTCTGTAAATTCTCCCACCACGGCCAGTATCGCGCTCCCAACAAGACACCAGGAAACAGGGGAGGAGAGACATGCAGGTACACACTCTCCCCTGCCGCCGCCGACCAGGGCCAGCTTGCCTTGGGGGGAGAGCACTTACCCCGGAAAGTCATGTTCATGAGGAACACTTAGCAACATGCAAAAATGCTTGCAGTAGAGTGGGGTGCAGAGAAGCACGACACGGTGCCTTCCCTGGCCTGGAACTCTACTTCGTAAACCATGCATCTGACATTGGACCCACCGCTACGGACGCGGGTAGTTCGGATGGTCCCTGTGGCAGACGGCACAACGTGGCAGACGGCACAACATGGCAGCACAGCTGTCTCGAGACGCTATAATAATGGGAAAGTCCTTATCTTTCTTAGACATCTCCCTAATTTACAATTTTTCTCAGATGTGCTTGCATTATTATTAATTCCAAAAACAAAATGATATTTTTTTTTAAGATTGTATTTATTTATTTGAGAGAGAGGCAGTGAGAGAGCATGAGCGAGGAGAAGGTCAGAGGGAGAAGCAGACTCCCCGTGGAGCTGGGATCCCGATGCGGGACTCGATCCCGGGTCTCCAGGATCATGACCTGAGCCGAAGGCAGTCGTCCAACCAACTGAGCCACCCAGGCATCCCCAAAATGATATTTTTAAATGATTGAGGTGCTAGATGGTTTTATCAATGTTCTAAGAAACTCCTCCAATAAAGTTCAAAGAGATGTAAGACCCTATAGCCATTTTGACTTCACCCTCTATAGCTCAATCCCCCTCAAAGAATGAATCTTGTATCACATGTGTGTTTTCCCCTAAATGCTCCACACTGACAGTTTTCAGTGAAATTGCTGATATCCCAAAAGACGATTACCATTTCAGAAAGAGAAGAAGCAAAGGATTCAGAAACAGGAGAGTGGACCTCCGTGATACTTGGGGAGCCCCTCCCTGCCCAGTGCCCTGACACAGCACCGAGAGTTCTCCCAGCACCTAGGGCAGGCATTTCCCATTGTCTGTGTTTGGTTTCGACCGGTCTTGGTCAAAATGCTGCTGTGGAAGAGATATTTTTCATCTCTGCTAGAGCAGCTAAAAATGAACCAGAAAACTGTAAGCTTGCATTTCTTCGGGACACTCCCCATTAGAAAACACTTTCCGGCAGACGGACGATGAAGCCATGCATGATTTTTTTAAATGTTCGTATACTGTGAATGAAACCCACATTTCGTTCAAGGACAAATAAGTGTATTTTAACTTTAAGAAAGAACTTCCCAAGACAAAATTTGAGCAGCATTCTGTAGGAAATTCAGAAGCAGAATAACTACTGCCTTCACACTGGAAACGAGGACTCCAGCCTCGCGGCGGGGTGGCTGCCGCCCTGACTGGGCCTGGCCATTGTTCTGACCAGCAGATAGAACCATGCAACTGCTTCCTGGCTCCTCCCGTCCATTAAACATTTATGACTTCCTACACCTGTGCAACTAGGAGATAAAGACAGCCTAGAATTTTATTAAACAAAGAGCTCAAAGTCTTAATTCCTGTTCATAACATCCTCTGGTTCCTCCCTTCAGCTAAGGGACCTGCACACTGTCCCTTGGATCCATGTGTGTCGTGGGCTCTGCTTGTGTGTGTGGATCACGTATGTGTGGACATAGATGCATGTGGATGTGGATGTGTGTGCATGTATGGTATTTGCACACCTGTGCATGTGTGTATACACGTGTAGGTGTTTGTGTGTGTTGTGTGTGCATAGGCATGTGCATGTGTGCGCATGTGTGTGCATGTGTGTGGATATACATGGGTACGTGTTAGTGTGTATGCGTGTCCATGCATCGTGCAGACATGTGCATGTGTGTGTGCAGATACTTGTGTATGTTATGTGCTTGTGTGCTTGTGTGTGCATGTACATGTGTAGGTGTTGGTGTGTGTACTTGTGTGTGCATGTGTGCATGTGTATAGGCACGTGTATATGTGTGTGCACGTGTGTGCATATGCATCTGTGTGCGTATACATGTGTAGTTGGTGTGTGTGTACATGTGTGGGCTGTGGGCATGGACATGTGTGTATGTGTGTCTGCATAGGCATGTGTGTGCAAATACACATACCGATTTCGGGATGTACATGTGTGGAGAGAGAGAGACAGGGAGAGGAAGACGGGGGCAGAGCAGCCACACTCACTGTTCTTCGATCTCCCTTCCGGGGTCCACCCAGGGGGCCCGCAGTCTCCTCTCATTGAACGCAATCCTTCCTCCAGCATCAGCCTGTCCTCCCCCCAGTTCCACGGCCCACATCCCCTGCTGTTCCTGTGGTGCCCCACGCAGCCAGCATCAAGCAGAGCCTACTGCTGCCCCTGCCCCCTCATGGCCCCGTCATGCCCTGCAAGCCCACCACGTCCCGGCTGGGGCTCCTGGGCACCTGCACCACAGCAGCCTCCTAATTTGCCTCCCTGAGCCCACGCTGGCCTCCGGCACACAGCCCTGCTATGATCTCTTCAAACCACCGACCCAACTCTGCCACCTTTGCCAGGACCTTGCAGTGGTTTCAATGTGCCCTCATGGGAACACACCCAGGTCCTGCCACGGGGGACCTGCGCCGTCTGGCCTGCTCCTCACTCCGGCGTCTCTCCTGCTCCAGCCCCACCTTCCCCCGGTGTGGGCTCTTCAAGGCCTGCGGGGCACATACTCCCACTGACACCAACATAGACTGGTCCTTGGCCCCTCTATGCCTTTGTCACACCCAGGCACCCTTCCAGTCACCTCGCTGGTCTGTCTGTCCTGGCTCTCAGCATGCCTGGGCCCCTCCATCCCAGCTTCGGACCATATGGATACGCACAGGGGGCCGGAAAGGCACTGGGCATCTGGCTCTCCCCCCCAACAGCCAGCTTCACAGAACGTCAGCGCAAAAGGCCAGGCAGATAGAGCGTGAACTGGGAAAGGCGGAGAGGACAGGAACCGCCGGAAGAGCTTGAGCCATCGTCACTTGCAGGTCGACCTGGGACACACACGCCCGCCCCATTCAGGCAAACACACTGTCAGCAGGTGCGTCCCTGCTGTGGGCAGCACCTGGCCTGAGTGGCTTCTAGGGAGGCAGAAATAGAAAACTTTGCAAACACGAGTCCTCAGGTGGTGAGAACGTGAAGACCGTCCTCCAGAGCCCGCCCCAGATTGCACATTTCCGTCCTCTTGATGGCTTCCCGCGCTTTGCTCTTAAAAATAACCTGTTGTGTTATTTTTAAAAATAAAAAGCTGAAAGTTATTCCAGTTGTCATCCCCTGATGCACCTCCCTCCGAAAAACGAGATGCGGCAATAGAAAATAAATCTGACTTTTTGGATTTTTAATGAGAAAAATAGGCTGTACGAGAAAAGAGTGTAGGTCATACAACAGGGCCACATAGGAGCCGTTTTCCAACAAAGACAATATTTAATTTGGAATTTGGTGATAAAACGCTAATTATAATGTGTGATGAGTGTCGAGAATGGATTCATAACATCATTTAGATTGCCCAAAGTAAAATTAATACCAAAATGAAATACACAAGGTCTTGGGAAAGAAGCCATGCTGAAAAATACGTTTTGTTTCTGAAATTCTATTTCCCTCTTAGGAAATCAAATAGTTCATAAAAACTCTCTCCGAGAGAGAGAAAACTCTTACTGTCTGCTCTCCAGAAGACTCTTAAATGTCTTCTTCTGTAACGCAATCCGCTGACAAGGACTAATTTGCCAGGGCACCTGCGGGCTTACCCTGCGGTCACGGTGTCGCGACGCTGTCTGTCCCCCCGCTGGCCCTCAGGCAACGGTTGCTGGAGCGATTTCATCTACCACGTGTTGACTTGTGACCGCCTTCGGTTTATCACAACCTGATGCTCCCTTTGGTTCTTCAAAAGTTTTTGCGATAAACCGGAAGAAGCCAGAGGCCTAGAACGCCAGTATATTAGGTGTCCACCGAGCATCGGTGATTGACAATTTGGTAATGACATTGAAATGCCATGCCACGAGCACACACAGCTCTCCGACCATCGCGGTTTCTGTAAAACAGCTGTGTTCACAGAAGTAGGTTCAAGATTCTCATTAAAACAAAATTTAAAAATATTTTATTCAGAAGTTTTGACAAAGTCAATATTTAATGTACTCCTTTATACTTTTTAATTTTTTTTTATAAAGTACAAGGAAAATGTCGCTTTTGTCACCAAATTTCTCATGCGTGCCCCCAACCCCAGGCCTCTAGTCCCATCTGAGGCCAGGGCAGGGGGCCCCTTGCGCCCATCCCCCACCGTGCCCCAGAGTCTGCGCACCGATCTCAGTAACCCAAACACATGCCAGCTCTGACCCAGCCGCAGCCCTCTCTTCTTCCCCGCGGATGGTCAAACTCGAGTCCGGCTCTCGGGCCGCAGCCCCACCAAGCTCTTCTGACTTCTCCAGGCGTGAGTGTGGCCGGCGCCTCCCTGGGACTCATGTGGGAACAGGGCTGGTCACAGGTGCTCACCCCAACCCTGGGTAATGGGGACGCGCAGACCTGCCAGAGGGTGACCCCTTGTGAGAGGGTGTCCTCAGCGGCCCACACGTCCGGCCCCAAATGAACGCAGCACTGGGCACAGTGGCTTCTTGGTGATGGAGCGTGGTGCTGGTGGTGGCGGGTGACCAGCCTGTCACCAGGATAACATTATGGACAAGGCCCCCGTGGCCACCCTTGCAGCCCAGCTTTGTTGCTGTTTTGTCCCTGAGGTCTGGCCATGGCCCGCCTGCAGCTCCATGACAACCGAGCTCTCCTTCCCTTTCCCGGACCCACAAGTAGAAGAGCCAGAGTGGAGCGGGGGAGATGCAGGAGTGGGGAGGAGATGTGGGAGGGGGAGGAGATGCGAAAGGTGTGTCTTTGCCTCCACAAGGGCAAGTGGTTTCCCGGTGCTTTGCGAGGGGAGGCGGGAGCTGCCACAGTCCCCACAGAGCCAGGATGACTCCCACCAACGCGACCAAGGAGTCCCGCTGGACAGACACTGATTGCTTAGGGGGGCCTTCAGACTCCTTTTTGCGGGAATGCGTGCACCCCCGCTGGCTCTCCCCCAGCTCGGCCAAAGGTTATACCCTGTGAGTCACCCCGCCTCGCAGACCACCGTTTGCCTACCAGGCCTTCCAGCGAGCAGGTCACAGAAGTCGGGTGTGGTGCCTGCTCTCCAAGAAGGTGGGCAGCCGGGGGCAGGGGCAAGACATGACATCCCCGTGCGGAGAGAGCGGATGAGGGATGAGTTCAAAGGCAGGACAGAGCCAGGCCCTTGCTTTTAGGACCAACACTGATGCCGGCCTTGAAAGACCCTTTTCAGGTCAAAAATGACCTGATATCTACAGGCTCATCCTTGTGACCCGGTTCTTAGCATCATCTGAAATACGTCGCTTCCTCTCCTCAAATACAAGGCACATGCCGCTGCCCCATAAACCGAGTCTGCACCATCTGCACCAGAACAAGAAACTGGAACATCACGCTGAAGCCCGGCAGGAAGGGGTCTAGCTGGGGCACACACATGGACACCAGGGGCCAGCAAGCTGTACAGGCAACCACAGGAAATTTGGGGTCTTGAGGCTTGAGGCTCAAAGACCTTATAGTCTCTCAGTGTTTGTTCCTTTCCCAGAACAGAAGCTCAGAGGATCAGGAGACACCTGGCCTATTTGCTTCCAGTCCCTTCATGTCCCAGCCAACAGAGGCAAGCGCCCTCCAGATTGGGTCAGCTCCACTCCCCTCGGCAGGCTCCTTTCATCTTACGCTGACGGCTGCCAGCTGTTGACCCCCAGAACCAGCGTCGGTCACTCCCTCACCCATCTCACTGGCAAGAACTAGTTGCTGGACCTACCATGATGGAAGGGAGCCGGGAGATGTGCCCCCATGTAGACAGCCCTCCCTGCTACGGCTCCATATTGTGGATGGAAAACCCTAGTCTCCAAAACCTCATTTCCATTTTCATCAAAAGTAGTATGAAAAACACCAGAGGGGTCGCTGCATTTTGTTCTCACATCTTTCTGTGCATAAGAATTAGCACCAGGACCAAACATCAGAACCCATGGCCAGAGGTGTAGTGGTTTCAGCAGGTCTGGAATTGGGGCCCCGAGAGTCTGCATTTTTAACAAGTACGTCCAGGAGAGTCTGCTGAGAGCACTTTGAAAACAAGCAATAGGGAGTCAAAAGAGATTAATAAAAGGATTGATAAATAGTATCGATTGGTAAGGAGGATGCACTTCAGCTTGAAGTGCATTAGTCCCCAGTGGGTCCAGCCCGGTGTCAAGTCTCCATCGCTCTGTGCTGTGTGACCTTGGGAAAGAAAGTCATCGGGAGCCGCTTGGTTGGCAAGCCTGGAGAGTCACATCCTCACTAGTAAAATCAAAATAATACACAGGTTAACTCAGTAATCATGTATCTTGCTCAAACTTTGCTCAACATTTTCTAAATAATAAACGTAACTTCAAAAAACAGCTTCCACTCAGGAACATTGGGACATTTTGCCTACAAATTTCAAAGCACAGGCAATCTTCTGAGAGACATTTAATAAGCGCCCAGCAAATGTCCAACCGTGTGCTAGCCAGGGGGGCTAGAAAGAGGAACACCAAATCTGCGGGCCAAGATGGCATGGGGGAAAATGAGTGACAAGTGACAGGTTCCGCAGAGAAGCATGAATAACAAGTTTGGGGTGAACCAACAAGCAAACGTGCGTGGAGCGGCGTAAGCATCACTGTGATCGTCGCCCAACTTCACTGCGCACACCCAAAGGGCACACTTGCTTCCTTAATGAAAATCGGTACTTAAGAGCAAATGAAGGCGTGAGAAAGCAGAAACCGAGCCCTACCAAGGGTCACCGAGTAACAGGAACTGACCGTGGAGAGAAAAGGAGCTTTATTTGGTCATGATTTCTAGACCACTTGTTAGAAACATGGCAGCTTGGCCCCCAGCACTGAGAAGGAGCTGGTGCCCTTGACACAGCTTACGACCTTCGGACAGGCTTCAAGTGTGGACGGCTCACGGCGAGCCCTGGCTCCAGTGGGCTCATCGCGGTCCTGAGACCAACACCTTCCTTGTGCGAAGACGGTGCAGCGGGAACCACCGCTCTTGAGGTAACGGCTTGATTCCCAGACGTTCTGCCCACCCGTGCGCCCCGGCGGGCTCTCTTCCAAGCCTCCAAACCCGTTTTCCCGGCCACGTCGCTGTCCGTGGTCCTCGGCACCGGGCACATCCTCTGAAGCATCGACTTAACATTTCAGCTAAACTTTTCTGTGCATAAAATGTAATTACCTGTTCCCCTAACGCAGGAGTGCTGGAGACATTAACAGGGACCCCGCGCAGGGGCTTTGCAGCGGAGATAACCGCCGAGTGCCTGAGGGACTGGTCCTCCGGAAAGTTTATTTGCTACTCATCACCCAAGCAGCAGAAACAGGACAGGAAGCTTTACTTATCCGGGCAGCCAGGTTTGCAAAGGCACAGAGACCTTCGAGGCTGTCTGACGGGAGGATCCGATGAGCTCCAGTCGTGTGTGGGGGCAAGGCAGAATTTTCTCATTTTTTAAAAAACGGGGTCTTGTTTTTTTTCTTTCATGATTTCAGTCAAAACACATTATTTCAGCCTATTTACAACACACTCAGAATATAAGTGAGTGGAGACGGGCATTTGGGGATATACAAAAGGTTACATCCTTCCTACACCTGCCGCCACTGGGCTCCCCAGGAAACCGACGGAGGTGGGCTGGGCTGGCCAGGCAGTGCTCCGGGGAGCAGCACCTGGGAGCGCGAGGGAAGCAGAGGACAGCGGGACACGTTGGGCTGTGGGCTCAGCTGCAGCAGGGGCCCCAACCAATACGGGGCTCCCTCGTGAAGGGGACTCTTGAGGACATCAAGACAAGCCAGCCAGGCACTTTCAACCCATCTGAGCCACGGGGCTATCCAGGGAGTGGGGCTCGCCCTGCCACCCCCCAGCAGCGGGCGCAGGGTCATGGCACTCACCAGCACAACCGCCAGCCTCTGGCAAAGCCGCACGGGGCCTTTCTCGCCGCTCCTGGCTAGCAGTTGCTTTGTCACTGTTGAAACGACTTTTCAATGCAGTCACCAAACCCCCCTGTGGCTCTAGGGTC
This sequence comes from Mellivora capensis, assembly GCA_004024625.1. Lineage (NCBI taxonomy): Eukaryota > Metazoa > Chordata > Mammalia > Carnivora > Mustelidae > Mellivora > Mellivora capensis. The sequence continues at coordinate 25,282 of PISX010010483.1, read as the reverse complement.
TGGTCACTGAGAACTCCCCTCGGGGCTCCTGTTTCTGCGTTCTGAGTCCTACTGGTTCCCAACAGAGAACTCTGATTGGTTACATTTCTTTGCAATTGTTTTCAGTCAAATTAATGGAGAATGAAAGTACAAAATTTTATCTTCTTCTTTTAATGTGATATTTTATGTACAGAATTATGTTATAATAAAAAATTCTCTGTGCTCTATAAAACAACGGATTTAAAGCTTAGGAAGAACTATCTTAGTTTCTTGGCTAACGCCAGCTGCTAAAGGGCAGTAAAACGTTTATATGCATAAGAACACACATCCGAATCACCCAATCTTGCAAAAATATTCTTTAGTATCCATGTGTCATTTCTTTAGAAAGAGTGAGGACATGTCGTGCCTGTAAAGATGTTTTTTTACCAAAAGTTCGTAGTTGTCTCTGTGGGTTCTGAATTAGCCTGTCCCGCGGATCATTCCAGCTCTGTCTGCCGCGCTCTACTCCATCTCTACTTCAACACACGAACTTAGAACGACACTTTCTGTGACTATTTAAAAGAATGTGGGTTTAACACCTGGTTCTAAATGACAGGAGAGTGTTGCAAGTGGACAACAATCTTAAAATCTGCGGCCGCGGACGCTAGCCAGCCCACCACATGAGGGTAAAAGAGGTACAAAGAGGTACATGAGAAAAACATCATGACGTCAAATAAAACAAAATGAGGCCAGACCGATGACTATTTCCTGAGTAAATCCCAGTAAAAAGGAAATTCAGTTTCAATAGATGTTTCCAGGCAGTCAGTGCACGTCGATTCATGTTGGTCCTGGCGGCAGGTTTGGATGGCGTGTGCGACAGGGGAGGCGAGAGGAGGGTGACAGCAGGACCCTGTCTTCAGGACACAGCTGGTCCGGTGAGAGGTTGAAGGGGACGCACGCCAGTGGGTCAGTCGGAGTCAGGCTCCGCTCCCTCCCCCCCGCATTTATGAACCCCGAAGGAAGATACCTCCCCAGAAACACCTTCACCAAGTCACCGAGTCTGTAGCCCCTCTGACCCCGCACCATTCCGACGGCCCCGCAAAGCCTTCCGCTCCCCTCGTCCGGTGTCCGCGTGGAAGCGCCCGCACTCGGTCCAGGCGGGAGGACACGTCTCGCGGATGTGACCGGAGGCACAGCCCACGGCCACTCCCCTTCGAGTCTGTGGGCTGTGAAGGAGGAATCTCACAGGCCACAGACCCGGCTTGCGTCCTGACGCGGAAGAAGGACGTTCCTGGGCAAACGGGTGGGATCCGGGCTTGGCCCGCAGGGGAGCCGGCGGCGGCGCACCCGCGTCCGCCCAGACGGCAGACCTGCTCCCGCGCCGCACCCGCACCAGGACAGTGGGGCAGAGGCGTACCAAAATGTGGACCAGCTTGGCCACCTTCCTGTGAGTCTAAAATTACTTCAGAATTTTTTTTAAAACAGCCGGAAGCTTCAGCCGTCATGTGCTGATTTGCTGGGTCTTTCCAGGGCGACCGCAGGAAAGCCCCCTCCGGCCCTTGTCCTGGAAGAAATGTGGGATGACGTGGAAGGGAAGGGGCCGCCGGCAGGAGCCCCCGAGTCCTCGCCTCCTGAGACGATGACGCGATTGTCCCCGCAGCAGGCTCCCTTCCGACAGCGCCCTCCGGCTCCGAGCTGACCTCGGGATGGCGGTGGGACACTTCGTGGTGCCGCAGGCGTGATGCAGCTCGGCTCCGCGACGGCGGCGGTGGCGGACGCGAGGCCACATGCCCTGTCAGCGGGCGAGGGGAGCCGAGTCGGGCACAGCAACAGAAGCGGCCTCGCCTGCATCTGGGACGTTCCAGGAGCCGAAAGGAGCCTCTTCATACCGTGAAGACAGGTCAGGAGCCGCGCCTTCCGGAGCCGGCAGCGGGACACGTCGGATGGTGTGCAGAGCCCGGCTCGTGTAAGGGGAGGTGGGTGTGAAGGTGCAGTGAGAAACACGCCGCAACTCCCAGACCTCCCACGAGCATGTTTCAGATGGGGCCTGGCCGCACGTGGCCCCCAGACAGTGGCCACGAGAGGGACCTCCCTGCCGGGCCCCACTCCCGAGAGCCGTCGGCCGGCAGAGCCCACATGCCTTGCTTCCCGGGCGCGGCATCAGGCCCGGCCGGCGCCCGCCCTGCCCCAGACCTCGTCTCTGACACTGGCCAGACAACCTTCACATCGGCACTCGGAAGAGCCTCTCTCCGCCCAGAGGACGACCCTCAGATCGACACTCAGAGGGACGGTGCCAGCGGCCGCCACCGGCCACAGCCGCCGCGGGCCCTGATCACGGTGTCCCAGGCGGGGCTCTGTCAGGCACCGGGCAGCAGGAGAGCCGCGTTTCCCGTGTGGATCGAACAAGGAGATGGTGTTTCGAAGGAGCCACCTCAGTGTCCGTTCACTAAAAAGACAACCAAGTCTACTGGCCCGTCCCACCCAGCCTGTGGGAGACGTTAAGGAGATTCTGTTGTTCCTGCTGACATCATTGTGGGAAAAGCGAGAATCCTGAAATATTTTCATGACAACAATACGAAAGTTAATCAATGTGCACTTTCATGCTGCGGCTCGGCAGAAAGCCTCTGTCAGTATTTGGCGACAGGTCCCCCCGGGGCAGCGCCAGGTCCCGGCTGCTCTTCTGAATGCCGCTCGCCGTTCATCACGTGATGGCCGGACGACTGGAAACTACACGGAAACGTAAAAAAAAAAAAAAAAAATTTACATTTCATACTGGGGCTTTTTTCTGCAGTGCCTATTATGTGAAGATAATACTAGATTTGTTGATAAATTTCCAGAAAATACTTTTCTTCCTCCCAGAAGATTTCCATAATTACAAGTAAACAAAGCATGAAAATTGTAGCTACTCTAATTCTCTAATTCCACCACGAGTCATTTCAGATGGCCTTTGACGTGACCTTTGATATGGTTTCCATGCCGGCCTCTCCCTTGGCCCCTTCCAAACCCGGAGCAGGCCGCTCTTTAGGGGAAAAGGGCCTGACGACCCCGGGGCCGGTCGTCTTTGTGCCGTGGAGATACACAGGGGACATTCTGTTCTCGATGTCTGCGCGTATCCCTAATTAGCGTTAATGAGAGTTACACATGCGTATCCAAAAAACAGGCCCCATAATGTTTAAGTTAATGTGGGGTAAATTATAGTACAGGAAATATCAGTGCTTCTTAAAATGAGTGAATCAGACTGTGATTCTGCTGGCCATAGACGCGTCCCCATGCACGGGCACCCGCAGGCCTCTGAGCGGCCTGCGGACGGCGGCAGGTGCATGGATGGAGCACCTTCCGAGTGTGGCTGGAGGGTCACACCAGCATCACTGCCCCCCACTGGCAGAGGAGAGAACTGAGCTCACAGGATCCCGGGGGGGCCTTGCTCCTGGCCCATCGACATGCGGAGCCCCCCCAGAAGCCGACCTGCCTCAACCCCTCCTAGCGCCCCTGCTGAGGGTCAGTCAGAGCTCATGGACCTTGGGGTCACTACTAATGGCTAAAAGTGAATCCTGCCCACTGGAGAATAAAGACGCCCCAACTCCACCAACCCCAGACAAAGGCAGCTCTGACCCACAGACCGTCTTCCCCCAGACCCACAGCTCTGCCCGGTGGCGATGCAAACCAAGCCCTGGGACCCTCCTTCTCGGCCCTCCGCCCTCACCCAGCCCTCCACTCACCACTCTGAACTCACACTTCCTAACTGCAACTTGAGTCCATGCCCTGAAAGCAGGGCGCGGACCGCAGACGCCCGGCCTGTGGAGGGAGGAGGTGCGGTGCTCAGAGCCCTCCACCCCTCGCGTGCACCAAGGCTCCAGCTCCAGTGCTGCACCCGGGGTCCAACAACACCCACCCAGGCACCCCGCTGAAGCAGCCCATGACCTCGTTCCTCCCAGCCCCCGCCCAGGAGGGAGCAAGGCTGGGCCCCAGGCTGCCCACCACCTCCTCTCCAGGCGAGCTTGAGATAGTCCCTGACCTTTTCCTGGGAACGTGAGCACAGGAAACCCACTGTGCAGGGCACTTCGAGGACCAAAGATGTCAACCACGCTCACTGCTGCACCATCAGAGTCTGTCAGAAAGGGTCGCCTGGCGGCCAGCAGGGTCTGACCTGTGTTGCCCTGGGAGACCAGACACAACGCCCGGCACAGGCCTCTCCATGCTGGGCTCTCCCTGGGAGTCCCACTGCCGCCAACCTGGCACACACGCCCTAGAGACGCCCTCCAACCCCAGATTCCAGCTCCTACTAAAACGCAAAAGGCCCTGGAACAATAACTGTGCCCACCCCCGAGAGAGAACAGCCCCCTCCGTCTACTCCTGAGACCAGGTAGGGTGGGAATCGCCATTGGGTGAAGCCCAGGACACTTACCTCGTGATCCAAACCGCAGACCCAGAGCCACACGCGCCTGCTGGTTAGAGCCCAGGAGGCATCTCGTGCCCTCGCGAGGTCCACAACTGTCCCTCTCACACGGCCGCATCTCACAGCAAATAAACAAAACACCTGCCTGGGACGCGGACAAGACCCTGAGGCTCAGAGAAGGCTCCGGAACTGCCAGCCAGCCAGGGGGAGCAAAGGAGCAGCTCCCAGAGCGTCTGATTCCAAGCCCGCCCCGCTTCTCCACCTCCTTCAAGGCAAACCTCTGAAGGAGAATTGTTCTGGGCCACTTGATAACTACAGATGGGCACAGACAAAGTTCCTGGGTCCGTCACAAGCAGAAACACGCTGGCCCAAGAAGTCTGAGCCAGCCGTCCCTCGGACCATCCTGCTGAGAAGCTAACGCGCGCCACGGCCACCAACGGCGTCCGCAAGCTCCTGGCCTTCCTGCTGCCCTGGAGAAAACCGAGGCAGGAAACAGACACGCGACTTGACCCTGTCCCAGATCCCGAGGACGAGTGGATCTTCTCGTTTGTGAGGTAATCCTCACCTACATCACGACTGGCTCTCACACACGTGCACACTCACACACACGCACACTTCCATGCACACACAGGCTTGTGCAAACACACACACGCACATGGCCAGAGGCAGCTCACGGTAACCAAGTTCCCTTTTCATGTAACCTCCGTCGAGGGTCACGTGGTTCCAACATTACTTCAAGGGAGGCTAGAAGCTGAGGGGACCCAGGGTACAGAGGGCTGTTCCCAAAGCAGTTTCCTGGAAAATCCTGGCCACTTGCCCTCTCTGCTTCCGTCTGGGCCTGTCCCGGGGCGATAGCAGATGGACTGACCTAATGTCTCTGACTTTGTTCACATCCTGCAGGCGCAGACTTCTGCTCATTGGAATAACCTCATACACGTGCACAGAAATGGTTTCCCTCTGGTCCCTCTGACGATGCCGAGACCCCAAACCAAGAAGGCGGTCTCTGACAACCATTGGTAAAGCAGGAGACAGCTCTGTTCATAGGTTCCCAGAAGGGTGAAGTGCCCCGAAGTTAACCCAGGGCAGCAGGGCACACTCCTCCTTTACCGAGGAAGATCAGCCCTTTGCTCTGGGACATGAGGGGAGGAGGGAGGAGGGAAGTACCACCAATCACAGAAGCAACACGGCCAGAGATGACATCTCTCTGATGGAGGGAAACTCGAATTTTCTTCTGCTGAGTTAGTGACCACGCCGCCAGCCGTCCGGCGGGGGCCAAAAGTACCGGTCAACAACCTTTCAGGCTGTGCAAAAGCATCGCAAGCCCCTGTCAGACGGTCAGTGCCCGTCGTGCGACGGCCCCACGGCTTTGCGTGAAGCAGAGGTCAGCATCTGAAGTGGGCAGTCGGGAGAGCCCCCCGCCCCCGCAGCAGAGCAGAAGGCTGTTAGTCGGGGCTCTGCAGAGAAATGAAGCCGATCGGGAGACACAGACGGAGATACGAGGACATGTGTTAGGGGGACTGGCTCATGTGATTGCCGAGGCCGAATGGTCCCACGGTCTGTGCCTCCTGCCAGGGACCCAGGAGAGCTGTGGATGAAATTCCAGCCGAGTCCCACAGCCCGAGAACCAGGAGCTCCGATGTCTGGGGATGGGAGAAGATAGGCGACTGGACCAAGCAATGAGAGAGCAGATTCTCCCCTCCTTGTGTTTTGCTCCATTCAGTCCCCACGGTTTGGATGAGCCCCTCACCACCCCCCACACACACTGGGGAGCACCGTCTGTCTACCCTCAGCCAAGGCAAACACTCGGCTCTTCCAGGAGTGCCCGCACAGGCACACCCAGAACAACGTTTCTCCAAAGGCCAGTCGGCCATCACACTGGTGAGCAAGGTCCTTCTCAGTCCTGCTCCAGGTCACGGAGACGGTGCCCTGCAGGACTGCTCAGGGGCCCACAGGCCACGGAGAATCACGCCAGCCTACACACCAAACCCATGGCAGCTTCCACTCGAGGAGCCCAGAAAGGGGCCAGCATCTGGATGTGGGGGTGGACACAGAGCCAGGAGGACGCTGTGATGACCTCACCCTGTGGCTCCAGAGACCGCTGCCCTGGGGAGTGTGCCACGGGAACTGACGAATTCACGTGGCAGGTTCTCACTCAAACCCTCCGCTCTGCCAGGCCCTGTTCCAGACTCTGGGAAGCCACAGACATCAGGGCAAGAACGCCCCCCCTTTCTGGGAGACCAGTGGTAAACAAGGTCTTCTCAGAGGTGCTGAGGGCAAAGAAGGACCTGAAGCAGGAATGCGGAGCCGACAAGGGGAAGGCCAGCCTGCCACGTCCTCCATCATCCAACCACCATTGCCGCACCTGCCACGTCCTCCCACCGCCACACACATGAGGGCAGAACACAGACACATTTTCTGGGGCTCCCAAACCAAATGCATTCCTTATCTGGGGACAAGAAAGAACTTGAGTTCGGTGAAAAATCAACTTGATCCATTTTCCTGTGCTTCTAGGAACGACCTTGGAGTAGGAAGTACAGAGACTGGCCCGACCGGGCTGGCTGTTTTCTCTTTGGTTCCCCCTCTGGTGGGAATTTGGTGGAACATGGTGACAGTGTCCGGGGCTCCCTCTGGCCAGTGTCTGGGAGCCGGCGGCGAACCTGCTCGCCTGGCCGGCCTCCCACGCCCAGTTCACCCCCTTCGAAGCAGAGACAGAGCCGGGCGTGACATGCGGGCGTCTTCCCGGCTGATGGAGAGAGGAGAGAACGAGGTCACCCAGTCGGGTTATTGCACATGAGCAGACAGAACACAAACATCACAGAGCCAAGAAGCTCACTCCTGCCAGGAAGGGCCGTCTGGCTGACTGGCTGATGTGATTTTTTTAATGCTATTGATTGTATCCCCAAAAGGTCATGAATCACAGGAGGAATTATTCTTAAGATATTTGCTGAGCCTGACCTCCTGTAATGATTTTTCTACCACTGACCAGTTGGTTCAGTGGATTTTTATTTCTTGACTAATGTTAAAGGGCCCCTCTCCCTTGCGCTCAGCCCCACTTCCTGCGGAAGATGAAGCCGAGCCCGCCGGCGGCGGTGAGCTGTGCAAACTGAAGACACCTCGGGATCGTGGACCCGCAGCTTGCAGGACACAGGAAGCCACTCCCAGGGTGGGGGCCTCGGGTCTCCCCATGGGGACCCTCTGCACAGAGCCTCAGCCACTGTCCTTCCACAGCAAACACAGGTACAAAAGGCCTCCAATGTCCCCAAAAGGCCCATGTTTAAAGCAAGCTCATTGTAAAAGCACAAGGCATGGGATACGGCTGGTTTCGGGCAGGTGACCCCGTGAAGAACAGACAGCAGCCGAGAAGGATGCTGAGTCCCTCCCTGGCGTCTGAAGGGGCTCTACTCCCCTGCTTTGTTCAAAATGATGAAGCCCCAGTGCGTAACGGCAGCTTCGCTCCCCACGCACGGGGGCCCCACTCTACGCACAGACACGTCCTGACCTGCCCCAAGGGCAAAGGGGTGAATTTGTTACCTTTGTTGTAAGAGGCTTATTGTGTTTCTTCCTGTGATCACTGGAAGCTTGGTAAATGATACAGTGTAATTTATTATTTATACAGTGTCCTTCATACAGAGTATCACAAAATGTTTTGCAGCGACAGTGAGACAGAGAAGCAGAAAACTCTGCCAAGTTGGCAAGACCTCTCCAGCGACGGGGGCGCCGAGGCCACGGGGTGCTCTGTCCCCACACCCCACTTCCGTCTGGGTCTACCTGTACTGACACTGGCCCACGAGACACACCTGCGGGGCCCCTGGGGACCCGGCGTTCACACGCCAGCCCCTGTCTGGTCCACACCCTTTGGGACTTGGCCAAGAATGTGCTCCTTACGATTTATCCCATTCAAACAGTTACAGAAACGGAATTTCAGAGCCGCAAAAGCGCTGCTCAGCTCTGTGGGGTCTTTGATTTTGTTGTTGTTGTTTATTCTCAGAGGCAGATCAGATTAATTTTACTGCAGCTGAAAATCATGCAAATATAGTTGAGAAAGACGCATTTAATTCTTTATTGCTCTCCAACGCAGCCCAACAGCACCTCCAGCCCCGGCACTGCGCAGTGTTTTAGTGCCACTCCGCTATACAGTACATCACAATGTTAATTTTCCACATTACTTTATTCCTTCTCCAGACCATATTTTACAACAGAGAAAACAAACTGCTTGTAATTACACTGCATGCCAGGACAAATTAAGTAAACACGCATGTTTAATGCTTCGGGCTGTTAGGGCACAAAACAAAGGACTTCAGTTAGGGTCAACATCAGAGTTATGGAACTGCCCAGGGAGACAAAAGACAACCCGTGATTGAACGCGAGAGGAATGCAAGTGACTTCGCTCAATGCCGTGGAACCGGGCTCTCGAAAATAATGTGCCACTGAGGCCGGACCGTGTTTCCTGGTTTAGATGCATTTTCTTGGAGATTAATGCTAATGCCAATAATAAAAAAATCATAACAAACTAACAGAAAAATCCATGGTATCATCAGCAGGGACATGAGTCAAGTAAAAGTAAGTCGGCCGCCCTGCACACCTGCCTCTTAGACGTACATCTAAACAATAATGTGAGATCAATAGAGCCCGCAGACAGTAATAGTTCCGTGTTTTTCTGTCTTCTTCTTTCACTGCAAAGCATTAGCTAACAATCACAGGCGCTGCAGAATCAGGGGCTACATTTTTTTAACGAGCCAGTGCGATGAGAAGGAGCACGGCTAAGTGCCCGGCAAGGGTCAGCAAGGACGGTACCGAGAGTTCCCGCTCCTGCGGGCCCCACCTGCTCACAGCCCCGCTCGGGGTACAGGCAGCACCGCCCAGAAGCTGTAGACAAGGTCCTTGATGTCACCAGCCTGCCACTGAAACACCCCTGTGGCCCCGCGGGCTCCGGTCCTCGCTCTGCCTTTGCCGAGACACACACCGCAGGTTCTCCTGTAAAACTGGGCCATGCCACGGCCTGCGCTTTTCAGGAACTTCTTAAATACGATCCGACAGAGCCCACCCTCCCGAGCCATAGACACTAGACTTGCACACTTCCTCACTCACTACAGTTTGTCACCTCAAGAGGCGCCTGGGGGGCTCCGTGGGTGAAGCGTCTGCCTTCAGCTCCGGTCATGATGGGCGCCGGATCGAGCGCCACGTCGGGCTCCCTGCTCAGCGGGGAGTCTGCTCGTCCCTCTGCCACTCCCCCTGCCGTGCTCTCTCACTCTCACTCTCTCTCTCAAATAAATAAATAAAATAATTTTTAAAAATTGTCACCTCAAAATCAACTCCCACGGGACTTCGCGGTCACAAGTGTGTGCCGAGTGGAGTTTGGATCCCGGCTGAGGCAGAACAAGGTGCTGCTCTGCCCTCTCGTTCCAGCTCCTCGACGATGAACATGTGTCCTTGACAAGTCAATGCCCGGTTCTTCAAGTGTGTGTCTTTGTTGGCGATGCCACCGTGTGAAACGGCCCCAAGTAAGGCACCGGGGAGCCGTCGGGCCGTGAGCGCAGGAAGGCGTGACGCGCCTCGCGGAGAAGACACGCGTGTCCGCCGCGCTTCCTTCAGGCCGGGCTGCCGGCTCGGCCCGAGCCCAGCGTTCGCAAGTCCACCGTATACGTTAAACAAGGCGTCTTTTAAAAGAAAGACATACAATGCGAGGTCATGTATCGGTTCTTTGACAAGTAACGGATGGTCAGAGGCCTAACCATCGTCTCGGGAGCCTAACCCCGTCTGCCCCAGGAGCAGACGTTCAGTGTTTGCAAATTCAGCGCTCCTGGCAGCTTTACAGAGCTTCCCCAAAGAATGACAATGAGCTGCCTTGTGTACTTTACATAGATGGGAGCACACGCGTTTGTGTGTGAACACACCTGTCACCTTCGTCATATAGAAAGACCGTCCAGCACACATGGACAAATTCTCCCGTGGAGGGAGTTCAGTGCCTGGTGCGGGAGCTCGACGACGTCCAGCCCTGGGCTCACCCCCTGGGCACGAGGACCAGGACAGCGCACCGCCAGCTGTCCTCGCGGCCCTCGCGGTCATCATCCCGGGATCGCACGTGAACCCCCACACACCTGCAGTCCCGTCTCAGTTCTGACAACACAAGCAGTGAGACGTCGAGTGTAAGATTTGAGACGATGCCCCTTTGCCTGTGTTCTAGACTCAAGTTCACTGAAACACCCAGGGCAAAAGCCTGCTCAGATCACTCTGAAACCAGGGTTTTTACGTATCTGTAATCCCATAATTGGCATTTAAAGTTGTTTTTGCCATCCAGCGCCCAGCGCCACTGTCTCGGTCCCCAGCAGTTACACAGATGAATGGACGGCCTGTCCTTAATTTGACTGCCCGCTTGATTCCTTGGTTGCACACAGCAAAAATTAAGGTGTCTGGTCTTCAGTAATGAGGACAGAGCTGGCCTTAACAGTGATGAGACAATGCCAAGGCAGTGGCTTGGTGGTTACCCACCAGATAAAAATCATTTATTTTTAACGATGTGAAAAGAATTCTTTCTCTGCCTGAACTCAGTTTTAACCCCATCTTTCCATGGACGGCATCAGATAGCGTTTGGAGCAGTGAGGACTTGAACTCAGCAGAGCCACTACTCCACTGCCATGTGTCCAATCTGCAAACTCCAGCGGGAAGGCAGCGGGGAGACCTGAGTGCTCTGAGTGATCCACCCAGAAGGTCAGGCCGTGCCAGGATTTCAAGTGGTTTGTCTTTCTCAGCTCCAGATTTCATTGTATCCTGGTACTTTCCAGCACTGGAATGTGGGTGTGAGAAAATGGTGATTCTAGAGGGACAGGCTCCCTCCAGATGGCTCCAGAGACGGTGGCCGTACCAGCAACCCTGGTTGTGCTGCGGGACGCCTCTGAGGGTCCGGCCACACTTTGCAGCTGGAAGATGAGCAGATGCACGGTGCCTCTCCGAAAGGACCACATCCCACCTCTGGGCGTCCCGAACCAGACCCAAACTGCCAGGATCTGGAGCATCACAGGGGTCCCAAGGACCTGCTTCCCTTCTAGAGGAGCTCTGCTATTCCTCCTAACAGCTGGTCAACAAGACCTTGTGATCTAAACTCCAATTTCTGAGATGACTTTGTTCATGAGTAACTACACGAAGCCAGATAGTACACAGCTAAAGCAACCCAACCCAACAGCGCATGTGCACACACACTCACGTGCACACACACACTCACATGCACACACACGCACCCACCGATGTGCACACACGCTCACACACACGCACGCACACCTATGCGCACACACTCACATGCACACACCACTCACCCATTCACACACATATGCACACACAGGCATGTGTATACACACGCACCACACATGTGTGTGCTTGCACATGCACACTGGAAGACACATTCACGCCTGCCAGCACACATGTGGACAGCCATGGACAGGAAAATGCCACTCCCACCCACATACTTGCACACGTGTGCACAAAACACATGCATGAAGTTACACACACATGTATCTGCCAGAGGTGAGTCAGATACTTTCAAAAACTACAGTGAGAGGTAGCACTTGTATAAGAATTGTTTTGTGCACAATCTTAACTTATTTTTCAGAGGGCGGGAAAGGGCGGAGAGAGAGAGAACCTCAAGCAGACTCCCTTGTCAGCGAGGAGCCTGCTTCTCCCTCTGTCTGCGGCTCCCCTTGCTTGCGCGCACGCTCTCTCTCTCTCTCTCTGACAAATAAATAAAATCTTAAAAAAAAACGAAGGAGAAATCCCAGACAGCACTACCTCAAAGTCACATGCACTTCTCTGCTTCTTCTTCTCTGCTTAGCCCTCCTGCTGCCTGAAGACGCCTCCCGGAGCGCACAGCACACCTGGGGCCCGTGTCGTCCGCAAGCACCGCCGGGACTCTGAGCACCTCCCACACCGAAGCCCTGAGACCCAGCGAGGCCGGGGGCTGGGAGCACATCTCCCCGCAGCCCGGTCGAGGCAGAACAAGGGTCAGTCCGCAGGCGGGCGTGGGGTGTCTGGAACAAACCCGTCTCTCGGAGAAAGTGAGTACGGGACCCAAGAGCCACCACGGAGGGCCGGCATCAGCCCTGTTCCACTGCTTACAGGGTATCATCTTCCCACTTACACAGACTCTCTAGCATGAGAATTTCCTTCAAAAAAAAAAAAGAAAATTCCATTAATAAAAGAATTTCACCAAGATTTTCATTCAAGGAAATGCACCAAACACACCCTTGATCTGTGGCTGAAGGGAGTCTAGGGACGGCCCCTCCGTCGCCTCCTCTTCCAGATGAAGAAAATAAGGTCCAAGATCGTGCGATCAGATACACCTCAGTCCCATATCGTCTTCCTTTCTGGAGGTCTCTGCGGGCAAATATGTGAATTTAGCAATGAGATAAAATCAGGGTTTCCTGGGCATGGAACAAGAGCCTCACAAGACCGTCCCTGCAGTCGGGACAGAATTCTCCACTGAAGTCAGAGCAGCTTCTCCAGTCAGACTCCAGCATCCAAAGTAAAAGGGTTCAAAAATACCAGCAACTTGGGTCCCTGTCTGAGACCCCAATTAAATAAACAAAACTCTAATTAATCGTCACAAGGAAGATCGTAAACAGCAAGCTGCCCCCAAATACAGAGTTGCATTGTGTTTCAGTGAGCTGGTGGGAAAACCAGGCATATCTCAGGACAGGAAAGGGTTTCCCAGGATGCAGATACCCACCAAGCCAAGGAGCTGATCTTCCGCCATCTGGAACGTGCTAGAACACTCTTGCTGGGAGCGTAACTTTGCATGTTTGCACGACACATTCCCCGCCCCCGCCATGTCTCCGAGCAGGCTGCCACCACGACGCTGGCTGGACCGTGCCTCTCAAGACCCGGCGCACACGGCCTCCTCTCCCCACTCCCGGCCTCGGTGAGGGGCACTCACGACCCCGGTGGGATGGCCCGCCGTGCATGCACCATCTTCCTGATGGCTTCGTACTCTCCCTGTCTCTTCTAGGCCATCAACTCCTGCAGAACAGGGACTGTATCTTGTTCATTCTTCTGTTTCCAAGGCCAAGAGCAGTGCCCAGCACACGGGGGCCTCAGCGAATGAAGGTTTACAGGAGGAGCCAGCACTGGACGCCTGAACGAGCCGGCTGGAGCCCGGGCCCGTGGCAGCTCCCGGGAGAGCAGCAGTGTGCTCTCCGTTCTCACGTGCAGAGCTAGGAAGCTCTACGTTTGAAGGATTAAAATCGGGGTAAGACGGAAACAGAATAGAGTGAAAAAGAAGAAAAAGGAAGAAGGAAGGAGAGAGGAGGAGGAGGGCTAATCTGCCTCGTTCAAAGCTTTAAACCTGACGGCGGGACTTACTTATGGCCTCCAGATGGAACTTAAAATACCACCTGCCTTCTTCTGAAACACACAGCCAGAATGAGAGAGGGGAGAGAAGACACCGGTACAGAGGAAGTCTAGTGAGGAGATGGACGAATGGGGACATTCGTCCCCATTTTGGCACCATTCCTCTGGAGAAGGTCCCTTGCAGAGGGCCCCCAGCTGTCCTACGCAGGAGCACGAGGCATCAGGGTGCCGGCCGAGGGGAGCGCTGGACGCGTCATCACGACGGAGCCTCACCCCAGGCGTACCTGAGCCCATCGCTCCAAGAGCAGAGCTCCTTCTGCTGAAGCGTGAGGCTATAAAGGACTGGGCCAAGTGTGCGGATGAATGTGTGTGACGTCCTGAGGAGGCCTTTTTCTCACTGTCGCCAACCACTGCATGCACTGCTCTGTGTTCCTACAAGGCCGTCTCACCATGACTCCCGTGCCGCAGAGGCTGGGGCTCCACCCCCACATGGGGCAGAGAAATACCAGCTCTAAGGAAGTAATTTGGAAATGAGAGTTTCATCTCAGCTGCTGTTGGAAGGCTGGTAAGTTTTCAAAGTCAAAGTCAAAGCCACAGCTCCTACTTGAGCCGCCAAGTGAATCTGCAGGAAACAATTCTTAACACGCGCCACAAGCCAGGCGTGGGGACCCCTGGCTTTCCTACCGATCTGCTGGTTTTCGTCAAGTATTATGTCAAGAACATATTACCATGTGTTGCATCATAGTAAAACATGTTAACATAATTGCTCGTGAAGCCTGTCCCTGGGGTGAATTTTAAAAGAACCAGAACTATTTGTTCTTCCAAGGATACTGATGATATAAAAGGAAATGTTTGCAAAAGTTGGGTCTTCATCCTTTCTGATGGAGGCACAATACTCCACAGTGTATATGGACCACATCTTCCTTATCCATTCGTCCGTGGAAGGGCATCTTGGTTCTTTCCACAGTTTGGCGACCGTGGCCATTGCTGCTATAAACACTGGGGTACAGATGGCCCTTCTTTTCACCACATCTGTATCTTTGGGGTAAATACCCAGTAGCGCAATTGCAGGGCCATAGGGAAGCTCTATGTTTAACTTCTTGAGGAACCTCCACACTGTTCTCCAGAGTGGCTGCACCAACTTTCATTCCCACCAACAGTGTAGGAGGGTTCCCCTTTCTCCACATCCTCTCCAACACACGTTGTTTCCTGTCTTGCTGATTTTGGCCATTCTAACTGGTGTGAGGTGGTATCTCAATGTGGTTTTAATTTGAATCTCCCTGATGGCTAGTTGATGATGAACATTTTTTCATGTGTCTGATAGCCATTTGTATGTCTTCCTTGGAGAAGGGGATGGGACTAGAGGAGATGATGCTGAGTGAAATGAGTCAAGCAGAGTGAGTCAATTATCATATGGTTTCGCTTATTTGTGGATCATAAGGAATAACACGGAGGACATGGGGAGACGGAGAGGAGAAGGGAGTTGGGGGAAACTGGAGGGGGAGACGAACCATGAGAGACCATCTGAGGGTATTGGAGGGGACGAGAGGGGGGTTGGATGAGCCCATTGATGGGTATTAAGGAGGACACAGATTTCATGGAGCACTGGGTGTTGGTGCATAAACCATGAATCTTGGAACACTGAAAAAATGAAATTAAATTTTTTAAAAAAGAAAATCTGGGATGCCTGGGTGGCTCAGTGGCTTAAGCCTCTGCCTTCAGCTCAGGTCATGATCCCAGCGTCCTGGGATCGAGTCCCACATCGGGCTCCTGGCTCGGCAGGGAGCCTGCTTCACCCTCTGCCTCTGCCTGCCTCTCTGCCTGCCTGTGCTCGCTCGCTCTCTCCCTCTCTCTCGGACAAATAAATAAATTTTAAAAAATTTAAAAAATAATAAGAAAGAAAAAAAGAAAATCTTCACACTTTAGGCCTAGACAGTGCTGGCTAGCATTCAGAATAGAAAGGCCCCCGATCCAGGGGTCTCTGGAGGCGTGGGCAGCAGGGCTCAGGCTCGCTGACCCCAACGGTGAGGACACGCGTGCCCGCGCCCACCTTGGCCTGTTATCAGACCGGGTTTGACGAGCTTGCCTTCCCCTCCAACGACCGCTCGCTTCCATCTCATGCTGGGTCACGGAGGCCAACCAAGCCTCCTCGGTCCGGAGACTCAGCGTTCCTGCCCACGCGGGTCCCCACCTGCCTGCCGCTGCCCCCGGATCTCCAAAGACTAAGAATTCCATTTTTAAAAATCTAGTTCACATATCAAAGAGCAGTAAATGTGCAAATTGCTGTCCTGAGGGTCCCTTTACTGCTCTCCCTCCTCAGACGTCCTGCCTGCCCCCGCACGGCCCCTCGGAAGGCTCCTCGTTGGAGGCAAGAGCTATTACGCTCCTCCGATGTTTACCTTCAGTAAAGGGACTTCAAAGCACGCTCACGGGGCTCACCCTGGCCCAGCAAACGCTTAAAGCCTCCTGCCGTGATGGATGGAGCCTCTCCCCAGATTTAATAAACATGAGTGGGGCCTGCCCCCATCCCAGGGCCGCTGCTCTGCTGTTGGGCCTGCAGCTCGCGGGTGGCCCGGCGGGCACGGCCCGGGAATCACGTACGACCGCAGTGACCGCCCAGGGCCCCGCGGCCCCCAGCCTCCCGCCCAAGCATTCCACAGTCTTGACTTCATCTTCCTCTGGAAGACGATTCCCATAAAGATTACCCCTTTTAATATCAAGTTGCCCAAATGGGTTTGTTGACCGTCCGGAATTCGGCATAGAATGTAAACACGTCTAACTGTTACCTCACCGGACACATCGGCGGCTCCAGGGAGCGTCCCCAGGGGCAGAGCCCCCTGCCCGGCTCACCACACCGCCCACTGGTCCTCGCTTCGGGGGGCCACCGAGGGCTCGAGGAGGCACGCGTGCTCAGGGAATGTTGTCCGGGCAACAAAGAACACCGTCTCTCGATGCCGTGACAATAGTGACAAAAGTGCCTGTGGTTCTCATTATACCCAGAACACTGGACACTGGCTTTAGGGCACTGACTAACCATAATCTTTCCATTATTTGCCTCCTTCAAAATAAAGAAGCTGAGACTCAGAGAGGTCAAGAACCGTGTCCAGGACCGCCCAGCAGACAGATACTGTCCGCAGTTTTGGAGCTTCAAAGCAAGTTCTCTCTTCACTTGACCCTGTGGCTTCATAATGGAAGGCGGGTCTGGAAGAGGCTCCCCTCCCCGCAGCATGTGGCTCGGACACACCGTGTCTCAATGCCAACCAGGTCTAGTGGGCCTGGCAGGCAGGTGGGATCTCAGACTTGCCTTTTCCCTAAAATGCCAGGAGCAGTCAGGATTGCACAAGACCACAGCAGAGGCCACAGCAGAGAACTCTGAGTGGAGCCCACGACTTTCACAGCTGCACTGCTCTCTGGGGCTGACAGGTTCTATCGGGCCGTCCTATGTTGGCAGCACACCGGGGAGAAGGAGGGCTTTCTGCGTCACCACACCCTGGTGCCAGCCGCCCTCGCCTCCCACTGGGAACACTGACCCCACGTCCAGACCATTCAGCCCTCGCTCCTGCCTCAGACCATGTCTGTCCTCGCGTAGCCATATCCCCAGAGAGGGTCCTGGGCCGCTTGCTCCAGCCCCCGAGGCTGACCCACCCCCCGGCCCATCCTTCCTCTGCTCCATCAACACACAGCACTGAGCACCCCCGTGTGCAGGACCGCGGAGCCCCTGCTTCCACGCTCCCTCCACGCGACCCCGGCCCCAGGCACCGGCAGCGGGCTGCACGCCCCCACCCCTGCCCCCGGTCTGTCACATTGTCTGTGGGCTCCCACCGAGGGCACGGGAGCTGAGACAGGAGGTGGTTTCCCTGCACCTAGATGTGCTACCCCTGAGTTACTGTGATGACTACGTGGCGGGCCCTATTTTCGTTCAACAAATAGCAGTCGTTTTTCTTTAAGAGGAAAGTCTTTAGGGGAAAAGATGATAAATTTAGTCTCGGGACAATGTTCCTGAAACAGACGTCAAGATCCTGGAATGACCCCAGAGCCGGAGCACAGACCAGCATGACCCGGAGTTCGACGGACGCACTCGCCCGCGTGGACCAGAGGCGCGTGTCTGCGGCCACACCGTGAACAGCAGCGGGAAAGTGAAGTGAACAGCAGCGGGAAAGCCTGACGCACGGACCCGAGCTGTGATACCGTAGCGGCGCTCGCGGAGGAGAAGGGAGTGTGCCCGGTGCAGGGACCGTCAGCGGACGGGGGCCCCCCGCCCTGAGCCCACGGGCCGCGCGTCTCTCAGGTGAGTCTGGTAAAACTCGCATCGCAGTACTTGTCAGAGATCAGCTTGCGGGGCCTGGGGGTCTTCATCGGTGAAGCCTCTGCCTTTGGCTCAGGTCATGGTCCTAGAGTCCCAGGATCGAGCCCCGCATCGGGCTCCCTGCTCAGCAGGAAGCCTGCTTCCCCCTCACCCGCTCCCCCTGCTTGTGTGCTCTCTCGCTGTCTCTTTCTCTGTCAAATAAATGAATAAAATCTTTTTAAAAAATAAAATTAAAAAGATCAGCTTGTAATTGAAATCTAAATTTAATTAAAAAGAGAAAAATACTTACGGTGTACGTCGTGCGATGAGGGCGCTCTGTGCTCCTCCAGGCAGAGCCCCGTTCGTGGCAGGGGCTGCTCGCAGAGGGAGAGAGGCGTTCGTGGCCCGTGGCGGCGGCGGGAACCTCCGAGGGCTTGTGTCAAAATCCGACAAGAGGGGGTGGAAGCGATTTAGCGGCCGGCATGGGGCGGGCTCTGGAGAAGGTGGGGGCCGGGGCTAGAACGGTGTCCACACGGCACAGGGCTGCTTGAGGGCGGCGCCCGCGGCCCTGCAGACCCATGGCCTGCTGACCTCCACCCGCAGTGACCTGCTCGCTCGTTCCACGTCCTTCCTGCGCATTTCCCAGGCACGTGGTGTGCTTCCGTGACGCCGGGACTGGAGGACAGGGAGGGGTGGGGGGACAACGTGGCCAAAGGCAACCAGAAAAGGTCGGCTAATGTCGGCCCAGAGGCAGCTCCTCCTGCGTCGACCTTACAAGCACCCCGAAGCCTTCGTCTGGAAGCATCAAGCTGGGCGAGCCCTCTGGTCTTCTCACCTCGGAAGGCTTGAGCCAGAATCCCGCAGCCCCCACGAGAGGGACGAGGACACCTGCCGTCCCCGAGGTTCCCGCCACAGATCCAAGGAGAGCCGGATGGACGGGCCAGCGGGTGGGGCCCGGGGTCCTATCTGTTCTGAAGGGGGTCACCACTGTCAGGCCCTCAGACGTGCGTCCTGGAACTTCTGAAACACACCAGTGTCCCCTCGCCTGCATCCAGCGTGCCGGGCCCCACTCACCGCTCAGCGGCTTCTGTCCTCTGCCCCTCAGCTCCAGGTGCGAGGGCCCTGCCAGGGCGGCCCGCACGAAGCTTACCTCCTGCACAGGCGAATGTGCCCTTGTGCCCTGACTTTCTCAGACACTGTTGACGCGTGACCGGTTGGACACAGAAGCCGCCATTCACGGCCCCTCCCGACCTGCAGCTCGCGGTCCTCCCCTGGGGGCTTGCTTCCCACTTCACCCCAGGCCCCTGCCCCAAGAAACACCACCCAGTGCTTTTCTGTAAGGGGCCTGTGACCTTACTCCTTCATGTTGGTGACTTCTCAGCAGGAATGACATATCCGTCCACGACACAAGACGGCAGGATAATCAGGTAACAGACACGATCTCGTGGGGTTTCTGTGGGGTCTTTCAGCAGCCAGGAGCAGGCATGTGTGGGGCTTCCCAGCTAGGCTCCCCGTGGGACACGGTCCCTCACGCACACATCTGAGTCACGGGCGTCGGCAGAAGTCCAGCCATCTGCAGGCAGCTGGGGTGGGGCGTCCTCGCAGGGAACCCTGATGGTAAGGCAAGACTCAGAGGTCTTCCCCGCCATGTCCGCAGAGGATGGCTTCCTGTCGCAGCCGGAAGGCGGCTGAGAGGGCCGCGTCTGGGGCCACAGGCACTGAGCCCAGAGCACGGCTGCAAGCCGGCAAAGCAGCGCTCGGGACCCACGAAGCTCCTTCACTGGAGGGAAGTGCGTCCGGGTGCCCACTGTGGGGGGAGGGTTGGGGCTCCAACACAGTCATGACGGCCTGCAGCGCAGTCCCCTGCCCTGTGCCCGTGAACTGGCCGTGCTGAGCCCATGTGCAGGGCTATGGCAGCGGCTCCAACCCGCGGGGCTCAGTGTGGGGACCTTGAGGTCTTCTTAATGCACCAAGAAGGCCACTCCCTCAAGGAGGCTGACATCCGAAATCCCCGTGTAAGATCCGCTCCGGCACATCCCTCCCGTGCCACTCCCAGAGGCCATCCAACGACAGGCACACCAGGTGACAGACCCGTGGTAAGTTTAGGGAAGTAGCGTTTACTTCTGCTGCACATGGGGAGCAGGAGGCAATGAAGAGGAGCCTTGAGGGCCCATCGGAGTTGGCAGCCCAGCAACCTGGGCCTGGCCTGTCCGAGGCCTGTGCCGGGCTCTGCTGCCTCCCTGGGCGCCAACGGACCGCCACCTCCCTGTGGACAACAGCCCTTCCCTCCACGTATGTCCCGGAGGTCGGCCCAGGAGCTGGGTGCTCCCACCTGCACACAACAAAAGCCTTCTTCAGTCAAAATGAATCCCATTCTGTTTCCAGAAGGCCGCTTCTTATTAACGAAATCATTATAATTAAGAATTATAAAATGTGGGGCGCCTGGGTGGCTCAGTGGGTTAAAGCCTCTGCCTTCGGCTCGGGTCATGATCCCGGGGTCCTGGGATCGAGCCCCGCATCGGGCTCTCTGCTCCGCGGGGAGCCTGCTTCCTCCTCTCTCTCTGCCTGCCTCTCTGCCTACTTGTGATCTCTGTCTGTCAAATAAATAAGATCTTTAAAAAAAAAAAAGAATTTTAAAATGCAAGAACTATAAAATTCTAAAGTCCATTTGCTGCTGGAAGGTAATTTCTAGCTTTCTGACTGTAGCCGTGCGTCGCCCCGTTTCCTTGCTCGTTACCGTCATTACCGTCGTCGCTGGGTCGACACGCAGGACAACGGATCCCCATTGGCTGAAGAGTTGAGAGCGGCCTCCTCTCTGCGTCCACTTGGCCACAGACGAGCCCGGGGAGGAGCACTGCACAAAATCAGAGTCGTGAGGATGCGGTCCGCGGGGGGGTGGGGACAGCGAGTGGGGAGCGAGCGTCAGGCAGGTGACCTCCCGCTGGCACCTCTGGGAAAGGTCGACTCGTGCAGGAGTCACCGCTAATGAAGAACAACTGGTTCCCACTGGGCTCCAACATTCCCTCCGAGTGTGCTGGACGGACAGGGTCGGGGGAGGCGCGTTGCCAAGCCTGCGGTCTGTAGAGCCCAGTGCGGGGGCCCCGGCCGCTGTCCAGCCACAGACGCGGTGGTGAGCTCAGCCAGGGCCCCGGTGCTGGGGCCCCGCACCCTGTCCCCGCAGACGATGACCGCCATACCTGTGGCCACAGGCTCTCCCCTCATGCCACATGCCACGCCGCCATCACTGTGACTCCACACATCCTGCACTGGTTTATGTTCTCCCGAGCGTCTCAGGGACGGCAATCCCGTGGATGCCAGGCCTGGGGAGCTTTGCCGGCAGCTTGCCAGCCCCACAGGGCGCATGTGGACCAGGAGGCTGCCAGGCCCCGAGAGCCCGCCCAGCCCCTGCGGCCGCCACGGCCACATTCCCTGCACCGTGTCACCCGAGAGCCGGGCGCCGTCCCCGAGAAACAAAGCCACTGCTTCAGCCTCCCTCTCCTCCTCCTGTCCCCCAAACGCGCTTTCTCACAGGCTCTTTGACAAGAGGGCAACATGGCCGTGACATCTCACGTGTCATCCCCCTGCCACGGATCCCGCCACGTGGTGAATGGCGAGGGACACCGTGGCCTGTGAAGAAGTCTCTGGCACAGTAGCCGCCAGCGAACCAGGCCTCCTAGAGGTCGTGGGTATCAAGCGGCCTCCCTTGCACTCGTCACAGATCCAGCCCGAGCGGCGCGACGGTCCCAAGAAGACCCTAAGGTGTAAGCACGGCTCGGCCCGACGCCTGCGGGATGCGTCCCCCGGCCCCATGACGTGGAGTCCGCCTGTCGCTGCGCAACAGGTCCCCCTGCCCCGCAACACAAATCTGCCTGTCGCATTTAGCCCTCCTTTAAAGTAGCTCCGGGGAACAGCGATAGTCACACTTTATCTTCATTTCACACACAAGTGACGTGAGGCTTGGGGGAGCGCGAGAAAGGGGATGTGACTTTTTGGGAAAACCTGTTGTGACTCCTGCACTTCCGTGGGCTCGCTCACCCATGGGGGGGGGCTGTGAGGACACAGCCCCCGTGGGGGGTCCTGCAGCGAGCGGTGGGGGGACAGCTGAGCAGCTGGGACGGGCCGCGGTTCCGTCATTCCTGGTCTCCTGCTCGCTTGCTGCCGAGGGGCCGCGGTCAGCCGCACGCAGATGCCCTGGTGGGAAGTGCTCTGGGTCTGCAGGTGTGCGGTCCTGCCCGCGGGGTGCGCGTCACTACCCTGCGGAATGTGGGTGGGGGAGGGCCTGCAATCGCTCAACGGTCAGGACAGCCGGCTCCGCCCAGCATCGCGAAGCTCTTGTAGGGGAACAAACAGGACCCACCAGACCCGGAGGGGTCTTGTCTCTAGGCCTTCCTCGTTGCTTTCCTACAGTCTAGACCTGCTCACGGGGACACTTGCTGGTGTACCAGGAAGCCACACGGAACCGTCGGACGTGTTGTCCGACGCTCCCTCGCAGCACCCACCCCTCTCGTGCTCTTGGGACTCCTGGATCCCGAAGAAACCTCAGTCACTCAACAAACGGAGAATGTCGTCCTTCGTTCTGCCTTGAGCATGAGCAGAGTCCACTTTCCAGCCGTGACAGTGATCCCCAGTGCTCTGCCCGTCACCGGTTGGGGCAGGTCTGTGCACGGGGAGGGAGACCCCACGAGGGGCTTGAGGATACCTGAGGGGGTTTCAAGGAGGTTTTAGGAGAGAATGGTCAGAGAGAAAACATCCCAGCTCTGGAACGGAGCCTGGCACAGCTGCCCATCCCAGGCCACACGTACGAGAGGGACAGATGGCTCGGGGTCACTCGGGGTGGAATGACAGACTGAGCACCCCCAGCCTGAAACAGAAGGAACAAACCAGAAAGTGCTGGCTCCTTCTTCCTACACACATGCTCTCCAAGACCCAGCAGCCAGGTCAGGGCCCAGGGACCCAGAGGCACCCGGAATCGGATGGGAGGGCTGCACATCCTGTGGTGCAATGTGGGCAAGTCCGGCCACACTTAGAAACGCCTCCGCAGCTGGCGCCTGGTGAAGCAGCGAGGACCCTCCGGTCACACCGTCCCTCTTCAGGGGATGGGCGCTGATTGCTGTCCAGACGTGTTATTAGGACAGCGGGCGTCGGGCCTCTGCCCGCTCTCACGTGAAGCTCCCGGCAGGCCGGTCGCTCGTTTCCCAGGAAGCCACATGGGCTCCGAGGGCGATGAGCCGGGACACCGGCCTCACTCCCCAGATCCCAGCGGAACTCGTGGAGGCGGCACACGGCCGGCCTGGCCGGGGTCCGGGCACAGCCCTGCGTTGACCTGCTCGTTCTGTGCCTGTGTGCTCGCGAGCACACCTTCCCTCTGCTGCTCAGAAAGATCAGAGTCACGGCGACCAGCCGATGCCAGCGAGCAAGTGCTGGGGACACAGGTACCGCCGGCACCAGACCACAGCCCAGCTGTCTTCAGGGGTGACGGGCGCACAGTCCCAGCTAGGGCCCTGCTCATGGGGTCCTTCTGTAAGACCATCTCAACATGGACTCCTGAAGCCCCGTGTGCTCCCAAAAGGGGGGGGGGGGGGGGGGGGCGCGTTAAGGAGAGGGAGCCAAGGCCTCCGCTGCACTCCGTGACCCCAACTGTTCGTCCCCAACACGGCCAGCAGCACTGCCTGACAGGATCCCGCAGGGCAGGGGGCCCCTGTGACCTCGGCCCCTCCCACTCTGACTCTGTCCTTCTGCCATGGTTCTGTCCTGTAAGTGATGTCACCTGTCCTATCTGTCTCAGCCTGTGTACGGTGTCCCGTGGCGTGAGTCAGCCAGCCCTCCCACCGTGGGACGTGGTCCCCACTGATCTCACGGACAAGCCTGTCAACGGGGCTACAGGCAAGCTGTCCCCAGACCACCCACAGCACGAAGCCGTCTGCAGGCAGCCATGGGGAAGGTCCAGGAAGGCCCATTCGAGGGTCTGCCCGCAGCGGACCGTCTGCCCGCGGCGGACCGTCTGCCCGCGGCCCCTGCACACAGCCGCAAGAAGACCCCCGTGCAGGTGTGCTTTAGTCTGGAAGCAGCTGCGGGAGCGAAGAACTTGGGCAGAGGAAGGTGCTCTTGGCTTCCTCTGACTTGCTTTCTGGTCCCTGACAATTTTATTGATATATGATTTACGTGCCATAAAGTTGAGCTTAATGCACCCAATTCAGTGTCTTTCCAGATTCTCACAAGCACAGAGCCTCCGCGGGGCCACCCAGCCGAGCAGCCCTGACCTACGCTCTGTGCGGACGTTTCCTCTTCTGTGGTTTCACATAACGCTGTCGGCTCGGTGTGGTGTTTCCCTGCGCGGGACGCAGGTGAAGTGCGTGCAGGTCGGAGTCTGTGTGGATGTCTCTCTCCTTCCGTGGCCCCGCGGTCGTGCGTGGAGCACGCGTCGTCTGTCGGCTCATCGGCTGAGGGACACGGCGCGCCGGCCATCTCTCCCTGCGGGCCCAGGGCGCCACGCCCCGCCACGACCTCGCGCTCGCCTTATGCGGACGATGCGTTCACTCATCTCGGGGGTCCCCAGGGAGCGGGGCCGCGGGGCCGCGGGGTGACCCCGCGTTCAGTGTTTCAGGAAACTCTGCTGAGCGTCAGGCCTTCCCAGAAGCCCTTTGGTTGCTGTCTGTGTCATTCTGCAGGAGAGCAGGGCTGCCGCCGGCACGGCACGTCCCGGTTTGCACTCTGCAAAGCCCGGCAGCCCTCTCCAAGCCCGGGCACAAAGTCCCCCAGCGTGCAGGAGCACAAGTCCCAATTAACCCGAGTTAGCACAAGTGTGGCTAAAGGCACAGGACAATGGTTGTTGTTTGATTTCCTGATCCACAGAGGGTCCCGAGAAGGGGCCTCCGTCTGAAATGACCTAAGAGGCACTTGTCCCAGAGGCTAAGTGGAAGCATCTCAGTGACGTGAGGGCTTTTTATCCCAACGCTTTGTACTTTCCTTTTATGCCTAATCTGTTCCTAACAAGGTACCTGCTTTCACTAATTCCTTTCTTCTGAGAAAAGCAACGGGAAAGCGTTGATGTTCACCACTCCGGTTGGCCAGCCGCGAAGAGCACTTGCTTTTCACGAGCTTAGCCGGGAAGAAACGCAGTCATTCCACCCCAAGTCACAGTCCAAAGAGCCGGCGTCTCACGTCTGAACGCAGTAAGGCCGCAGACTCGCCACCCACTCACGGCTTTGTAAGGTCACCTCCCCCCCGTGTTTGGAGACAGTCCCCGCAGAGCCCGGCCGATGTCCAGCCCGTGGGCCCTGTCTCCCATGCACGGGGGCCTGAGTGCT
>PISX010010482.1:0-69073 GCA_004024625.1 Mellivora capensis | reverse complement strand
ATTCTCACCAAAATACTAGCCAATATGATCCAAAAGTACATTAAAGGATTATTCACCATGACTAAGTGGGATTTATTCCTGGGCTGCAAGGTTGGTTCAACATCTGCAAATCAGTGTGATACAATACACTAATAAAAGAACAAGAACCATAAGATACTCTCAATAGATGCTGAAAAAGCATCTGACAAAGTACAGCATCCTTTCTTGATCAAAACTCTTCAAAGTGTAGGGATAGAGGGTACATTCCTCAATATCATCAAAGCCATCTATGAAAAATCCACAACGACTATCATTCTCAATGGGGAAAAACTGAGAGTTTTTCTGCTAAGATCAGGAACATGGCAGGGATATCCATTATCACCACTGCTATTGAATATAGTACTAGAAGTCTTAGCCTCAGCAATCAGACAACAATAAGAAATTAAAGGCATCTGAATCAGCAAGGAAGAAGTCAAACTCTCACTCTTTGCAGATGATATAATACTTTATGTGGAAAACCCAAAATCCAAAACTCTACTCTGAAACTGCTAGAACTTGTACAGGAATTCAGTAAAGTGTCAGGATATAAAATCAATACCCAGAAATCAGTTGCATTTCTATACACCAACAACAAGACAGAAGAAAGAGAAATTAAGGAGTTGATCCCATTTACAATTGCACCCAAAACAATAAGATTCCTAGGAATAAACCTAACCAAAGAGGCAAAGAATCTGACTCAGAAAACTATAAAGTACTCATGAAAGAAATTGAGGAAGACACAAAGAAATGGAAAAACATTCCATGCTCATGGATTGGAAGAACAAATATTGTAAAAATGTCTATGCTACCTAAAGCAATCTACACATTTAAGGCAATCCCTATGAAAATGCCATCCATTTTTTCAAAGAAATGGAACAAATAATCCTAAAATTTATATGGAATAAGTAAAGACCCCGAATAGCCAGAGGAATGTTGAAAAAGAAAGCCAAAGTTGGTGGCATCACAATTCCAGACTTCAAGCTCTATTACAAAGCTGTCATCATCAAGACAGTACGGTACTGGCACAAAAACAGACACATAGATCAATGGAACAGAATAGAGAGCTCAGAAATAGACCCTCAACTCTACGGTCAACTAATCTTTGACAAAGCAGGAAAGAACGTCCAATGCAAAAAAGACAGTTTCCTCAACAAATGGTGTTGGGAAAATTGGACAGCCAAATGCAGAAGAATGAAACTGGACCATTTCCTTACACCACATACAAAAATAGACTCAAAATGGATGAAAGACCTCAATGTGAGACAGGAATCCATCAAAATCCTTGAGGAGAACAGAGGCAGTAACCTCTTCGACCTGAGCTACAGCAATTTCTTCCCAGAAACATCATCAAAGGCAAGGGAAGCAAGGGCAAAAATGAACTATTGGGACTTCATCAAGATCAAAAGCTTTTGGAAAGCAAAGGAAACAGTCAACAAACCAAAAGACAACTGACAGAATGGGAGAAAATATTCGCAAATGACATATCGGATAAAAGGCTAGTATCCAAAATCTATAAAGAACTTATAAAACTCAACACCCAAAGAGCAAATAATCCAATCAAGAACTGGGCAGAGGACATGAACAGACATTTCTGCAAATGAAGACATCCAGATGGCCAACAGACACATGAAAATATGCTCAACATTACTCGGCATCAGGGAAATACAAATCAAAACCACAATTAGATACCACCTCACACCAGTCAGAATGGCTGAAATTAACAAGTCAGGAGATGACAAATGCTGGAGAGGATGCGGAGAAAGGGGAACCCTCCTACACTGTTGGTGGGAATGCAAGCTGGTGCAGCTACTCTGGAAAACAGCATGGAGGTTCCTCAAAAAGTTGAAAATAGAGCTATCCTACAACCCAGCAATCACAGTACTCGGTATTTACCCTAAAGATACAAATGTAGTGATCCGAAGGGGCACATGTACCTGAATGTAGATAGCAGCAATGTCCACAATAGCCAAACTATGGAAAGAACCTAGATGTCCATCAACAGATGAATGAATAAAGATTTGGTATGTATATGTGTATATATATATACACATATACACACACACACACACACGTACACACACACACACAATGGACTACTATGCAGCCATCAAAAGAAATGAAATCTTGGGGGCGCCTGGGTGGCTCAGTGGGTTAAACCCTCTGCCTTCAGCTCAGGTCATGATCCCAGGGCCCTGGGATCGAGCCCCACATCGGGCTCTCTGCTTGGCGGGGAGCCTGCTTCCTCCTCTCTCTCTCTGCTTGCCTCTCTGCTCACTTATGATCTCTGTCTGTCAAATAAATAAATAAAATCTTTAAAAAAAAAAAAGAAATGAAATCTTGCCACTTGCAATGATGTGGATGGAACTAGAAGGTATTATGCCGAGCAAAATAAGTCAATCAGAGAAAGACAATTATCATATGATCTCTCTTATATGAGGAATTTGAGAGGCAGGGTGGGGCTTTTGCGGGGTAAGGAAGGAAAAAAAACAAAACAAGATGGGATCAGGGCGGGGAGACAAACCATAAGATGCACTTAATCTCACAAAGCAAACTGAGGGTTGCTGGGGGGTGGGAGGGGTAGGGACAGGGTGGTTGAGTTATGGACATTGGGGAGGGTGTGAGCTATGGTGAGTGCTGTGAAGTGCGTAAGCCTGACGATTCATAGACCTGTACCCCTGGGGCAAATAATACATTATATGTTAATAAAAGTAATTAATTAAAAAAACCTTTTATGTGGTTGTACCTTGTTTATGGGCTTCCTTTGGCTTTGAAGAATCTGACAGTCTCCTCAGTGGTTAAGATGCTGAGAAGTGTGTTTTTTCACTTTAAAACACTTCCAAATCAATTTCTGCTCCTGGACTTTGGAGAGATTAACATGCAGGTCAGCTTGTGTCTGTTGCCTTCTCTATGTCTCCTGGGACCTAAGGAAGTATGTAAGCCTGCCAGTCCCCTTTCCAGGACCTTGGATTCTTGGTCCCATCGTGACATCTGCCAGGCTGTGTTTGTTCACTGGGGCTTTTGGCAGCTCCAGTTGCTTGTGAAAATGAGATGATTTATGTAAGACAAAGAAATGCTGCCAAAATGTCAGGATTTGTGCTGTGTCAGGTGTCTGCAGGTGTTCTGCACCAAGCAGTGGTCGTCGGAAAGTCATTAGCAATTACTTCACGGCAATATTCTTGGTGGGGGGTGGTGGTGGTAAATCTTTTCTCTAGCAACCCCTGTTCACATAGGAGCACAGATGCCAAGAGAATGCCTGTGTTCCTTGTCCCTGAGGGACTCTTTCTATGGTGGAGATTACGTGATGTCTCTCCTGGGAGGGTCCTTGTTCTACAGTCTGCTCAAAGGCAGCAGAATATTTCTTGGAATTATAGAAGCTAGTGAGTAAGGAATAATCAATGGGGCAAAAGGAGTCCCAGGAATGTATTTCTTTGAAGAATGCTATGGGGACTTTCACTGCGTGGATATTTCTCTTAATTGTTGAAGAGACCTGTTTGGATCTTTATGGCCTATACTAGTCTGCTAGCACTGCCATAACAAAATGTCACAGACTGGGTGGCTTAAATCATGAAAATCTATTTTCTTGCAGTTGTGGAGGCTGGATGTCCAAGCTCAAGGTACTGCTGGGGTTGATTTGTGGTGCAGCCTTCTTCCCAGCTTGCAGATGGTGCCTTGTTGTTGTGTCTTCCCATGGCCTTTCCTCTGTGCACATACAGAGTGAGAGGGAGCTTTCTGGTACCTGTCTCTTCCTCCTATTTTTTTTTTTTAAGTTTTATTTATTAGAGAGAGAAAGAGAGAGAGAGAGGGAGGGAGGGAAGGAAGGGGCAGAGGGAGAGAGTGTCTTAAGCAGACTCCATGCCCAGTGTGGAGCCCAACGTGGGGCATCTCACAACCCTAAGATCATGACCTGAGTGGAAACTGAGTCAGACACTCAACTGACTGTGCCACTTAGATACCCTTGTCTCTCCTCTTTTATAAGAACACTTGTCCTATTGGATTAGGGCCCTGTCCTTATGACTTAGTTTAACTTTAATAACTTTCATAAAGGTCCTATCTCCAAATGCAGTCACAGTGGAACTAGGGCTTCAACATAAAATTTGTGGGAGAGGGGAAAAAAATTCAGTCCATAACATGGCCTGACCAGGAAAATGAACACAGTCTAGAAACCAAGAAGGCCAGGGATTGAGAATTTGATCTTAGACCTCAGAATTAATTGGATTCCTGTGCATTCTTCTGTAGCAAACCCAAGAGGAGACTCTACTGCCTCTTCAAAAGGTTTTGCCTAGGAAAGGACTCCTGGTATGCCTTTGGCCTTGGCAGGGCCAAAAGGAAGGGCTGCTTAGGATAGAGGTGTGTCTTAGAAGACTTGGGTAAAAAGGCTAGACTAGAGAAGTCAGGGATTTTTTTTTAAAAAAGAGGCCACCCTGGATAAAATTCATCATTCTCTCAGCTCATGGCACTCTTCAAAACCCTTTCTTTTCTGGTCTCTAATGTTCTTAATGAATTTCAAGTGGTCTTCTGACAATCCCAGGACTTACTCATTCTTGTCCCCATCTTCCTTTGCCTTGTGAGGTAGAGAGATTTTATTTTATTACAAAATGACATTCTCAAGGAAAATGTTGAAACACCCCCAAGCAAGAGACCATTCTCATCCCTTGTTGCAAGGGCCTATATCTGCCTTTAGGGGGGCAGGCAGAGGGTGGAAGCAAACACATTTCTACAGAAACACCTACACACTGAATCAAAGGCAGTATTTCCCAAAGGGCATTTTGTGAAATTGGGCCCCCAAAGTATTCTGGGAGGAAGGATTTATGTGGACTAGTACTTGAGAAAATAGAGAATATTATTTTCTTCCCATAGAGATTCATATCCCCAAGAGCAAAAACAAGAAACACTGCCAACCAACAAACCAACAAACAAAAAACCAACCTGTTTAACTTTTCCTAACCAGAATTTCCTTCAGTTAAGTGACCAGATAAGTTACTCTTCTTTGAAGAGCAGAAACTTCTTTGGAAAATATTCCAGGTTTCTTCTGGTCATGTTGGGAATGGGATGCCCTAAAGAGCCAAAATCACAAGATAAGGTCCTGTGGTCACGCAATTTATTCCCTCCCAGAGAGTCCTTCAATCCCAAAGAAATGGAAATCCATGTTCATTTTAACCATTGTCTGCAACTTCCCTTCCTAATGCCATCAATTGTATTCATCATCACCTTCTTCTGCACATTGACTCTAAGTCTGCAGGAAAAGTGTTTCTTTTCATTTTTTCCTAAACCTAGAAAAGGGACATCTGGTCCCCATCAAGCTACTAGGTAAGAGACTTCAGCGTAATTGAAATTGAAAAACATGATTGCATGGTGACCCAGGTATCTCTACCTATGCTAAACAAGGCCATCCTGGCCTTTCTTCAGGGCTATGCTATTTGCTCTATTTCCTTAATACCTGTTTATGCAGCCTCACCTACATATTGGGGCAGTTACTAACATCAGTCTTGCCCATCACCAAGGTTGGTGACAATGACTACTAAGGTGAAGTTCAAAGAGGCACTGTTTATTTGGAAAGAAACTGTAAAACAAAACAAAAAAGGTGGTGTTATTACCCTAAGATACAAGGAAAAGCAGAGTCTAGAGAGGCTTCAAAGTCAAATGCAGACCTTGAGTCTGGTTCTGGAAGCAGAGGGAGGACAGTGAGTGCTGGAGAAGGTAGAGATCTAGAGAACAAGAGTGGAGAGTGCCTACTGGGGACTGGTCAGTTGCCCAGTTGACTGTCTCAATAAAAAGATTTGATCTTGCTAAAATCTTGGGGACACTGGGATAATTTAAAAACTACTTTGGAGTTTAGAGTCCTCAGGGAAATAGTAAAGGAGACAGATACTCTCTTGTTTTATACCCTGACTATAAGATGGTTTTGGTAAATTGGGGGAAATATGGTGCTGTCCTACGAGTGACAGCAGAAGCAACATTAGCAAGACTCATCCAAGGTGTCCAGAACAGAGTTTAAGAGAAGGTCCATATCATGTGTTAGTATCCATCATGTCCTTTATGTCTATGACATTTCAAAGGATTCCCGAAGGGGGCCTGGCTGACTCAGTTGATGGAGTGTGCGACTCTTGATCTCAAGGTTGTGAGTTGGAGCTCCACATTGGGTGCAGAGATTACTTAAAGTCTTAAAAAAAAAAAAAAAAGGATTCCATGAAATAAACAGATTCTGGGCAAGCTTGGCAGTGAGCACATTCCTACATTAGTGAGTAGGAAAAAGTGCTAATGAAAGAATAATTGTTACTATTAATTTGACCCCACTCTGAACTTCAGCCTTTACTCCTGCAGCACGTCAGCACCTTTTTTCCAGAGTGTGACCGACACACCTGCTAAAAGAACCCAACATTCCGGCTGTCTGCACGGTGTTCAAGAGCATCTGCTCTAAAGCTATGCAGCTGTATTCAAATCCTGATGCTTCTACTTACTACCTGTGTGAGTTTGGGCAATTCCTTATCTGTAAAATGGGTAAATAGCAAAGCAAAGACAAATACTCAGTGGTGTTCTGAGGGTGCACAGAAAAGGGGCAACTGATTGAGATGGGCATCTGGAAAATACTCTTGAACTGATCAGTCCTCAGGAGGTAGTGAAGAGGTAAAGAAGGAAGGTTGGGAGGAGAGGTTGGGGCCAGATCAGAGGGGACTTAAGACACTATCTGAAAGGGTTTACGTAAACTCTGAGCAACCCTAAGACATACATACTCTTCAGCTATGGAGTTGAAGCTACCTAAACTCTAAGAACGTGTTTCTATTTCTGTCTGTAGATGCACCTGAATGAAAAGAGTTCCTTATTCATAACATAATAGAGGCCTGCACTCTTCACCTGGAGTGTGTAGCTCCAGTCACCCAACATGTCCGTGAAATGACAGGAGCTAAACAGGCCTCTGCATCTTTCCAAGTCAGGAGGACTAAGGAACTTCCTCAGGCTTTCATCTGTCCACCCAGCTTCCCACCCACCAGCCAATTTATCCGCCTCTCCATGCCGCAAACACTGCTCTGGGTGAGGCCCTGGCTGGGTACTGGAGATATACATACGAATGAAATACGCTGCCTGCCCCCAAGCGGTACGCAGCCAGGTTTAGGGGAGGTACAGACCAGCAGACATGCCATGACCCAGGAGGCTAAAGGCTTTGGGAGAGGTTTGGAATAGAGAGTGATGGGGTCCCTGAGGGAGACTGGGGAGGCTTCACTGAAGGAGGTATTGGAGATGGGTCCTGAAGAGTGAGTAGGTGTTTCCTGGGATGTGAATTGCATGTAAAAGAAGATAATATTTAGTTGTGTTGACTGTTTGTTTTCTCGACAAAGGAGAGAAATGAGCTAAAATTTGCTCAGGGCCCACATGTGTCAGATACTCTACAAGGTGCTTCTTTAAAAATCTTTTCATTTTACTCTTAATCCGCTGTGAGGTAAGCATAAGCTTATCTTCTTTTACTGAAGAGGAAACTGAGGTTCAGAGATAAATAAGTTGACTCAAGTTCTCACAGCTAGAAAATGACTCAAAGAGGAAATAAAAGTGGCTTAAGACTTTCTATTTGGGTTTAGAAATAATAATAACAACCACTTATTGAGCACTTTTTATGTCTCAGCAATTCTAAGCAATTCACATGTACTAGTTCCTATAATTCTTACACTCACCCTGAGAGGTATTGCTGTTATGATCATCTCTGTACTATAAATGAGCAAACTGAGGCAGAGGTTGAAATAACTGGTACTGGGAAGCCTGGATGGGTCAGTTGGTTAAGGGACGCTTGGTTTCAGCTCAGGTCATGATCTCAGGGTCCTAGGATCCAGCTCTAAGCTGGGCTCTGCACTCAGCGGGAAGTCTGCTTCTCTCCCTCTGGGCCCCTCCACCCACCCCCAACTGCTTGTGCATGCTCTCTCCAAAATAAATAAATAAATCTTTAAAAAAGAAAGAAAGAGAGAGAGAGAGACAAAGAACGAACGAACTGGTACTGCGCCATTCAGTGACCAGGCAGTCTAGCTCCGGAACACATTCTCCTGACCTACAGTTACAGACCAGACAGGGGTCAGAGGAGCCCAGGTGATCTCACCCTATCCGCCCCTCCCCCTGCAGCCCCCGGTTGTCTTCCTAGCCCAGGGAAGATGACAATTCAGGGCAAAGGAATTCATGGTAGATACCAAGGGATGTGTCATGGATAAACTTAAGTCACAAAAGTACAATCTGGGGGATGAGTGGGGAAAAGTGTACGTGTGTTCGTAACCATAACTGCAGTGATTTACTATTGCAAGACATCTGATGGGGTTTACGTACCAAAAATGTCTGAGGCTGCTTTTTTCCCATCACACTCTTTTTCCTATTAGTGCCCCCCCCACCAGTCCGGACTCTAGGTGAGGGACAAATGTCCTAGCTCATCCCATACCAGGAGCTGTTTTGTTCCTAGGAATGTTAGCCCAGTGTTGATCCACAAGTCATCTATCACAATTAACATGCGATGGCTTGGTGGGGGGTCAGCTCTGGCCTGAGCCTGGACTGAACTGACATGTCTTGGGAGTGAGGCCAGGACTTAGTCTGCTTTGGGAAACACCGAATTTGGAGTGGTGCTTCTTCAACTTTAATACGGCCATGAATCACCTTGGGGTCTTGATAAGATGCAGACTCTAATTCAGTTGCTCTGGGGAGGGGTCCCAGATTCTGCATTTCTGAGAGCTCCTAGGTGATGCTGATGCCAGGGTCCATGCTAGCAGCCTTGAGGAAAGCTGATATAGGAAGGAGGTGAAAGAAAGAATAAGAGATGAACCACGATATAGTGGTTCCACGGTGTACTGGAAGTCAAGCCATCCTGCCCATTTCCCTAACCCATGACAGTTCCCGGAGCCATTGGATAGCATGCGGTAATAATTAATATTCTTGATAAGACAGATTTCTTTAGAAAATCAGGCCATTATCTTCTGGATTATGCACTGAATAAACTTGTAAGGTGTGAAATATGTGGTACAAATATTTCCATCAAGAATTGTTAAAAACAAAAAAAAAATGGGAGTTGCAGGTAGTGAACATCTGTTAGAGAGAGAAAAAAAAAATACTCCTGCAGATTTCCCAAAGGATTACATAAATAAAGCATTACCTAAACTTATAAAGCTGTTTCCTAAGCTCTTGTGGTGCCACGGGTTCTGCTGTGGTGAGATAAAACTCCGAGGAAACAACAGATGTTCCTCTTCTCCTCACTTTGCTTGTTGCCCCCAGCTCTCCACCCACTGAGTCATCCACTGCTCTGGGAGAGGACGGGTTCAGAATCAGTCGAGTTTCTGAAGAGAGCCAACTAATTTGAAAGCCTCTGGTAATAGAGACAGAGCCAAGATTGAGAGAAAAAGTTCCTTGAGTTTTTAGAGAATAGGGAAGGATTTGGGATGATGGAAGATCTTGTTTTTGTCGTGTGGGGGATTTGAGACCAAGCTTGATTCGCACGGAAGAGGAGGATGCTGAAGGCAGACACCAGGGAGACTCCCCCTGAGTCTGGGGGCACCTCAGAGCTGTCTTCCTTTGGCGGGAAGTCTGAAAAGGCGGCAGGCCCATAGATCAACGTGGGGGAGGTGCGGTCGACATGAGATGGTGTGACAGAAAAACCTTTGCATCCCTTGCCCTGGATCTGTTGCCATTCTAGGGAGGTACAGGAAGGTATAGAAAAAGTTGCCTCTGCCCCTCAGAGGGCCTCACAGGTGGTGGAGCTGCCGTGCAGTTAGAACAAAAATAATCAGCCCTGTGGGTGGCTCCCAAGAGCAGAGAGCAGAGGAGTTCAACTATTTCATCAGTGGGTACAGTGGAGACGGATGTCTGCGAACAAAGATCTAACAGGACAAGTAACACTGTCATGACGTCAGCACGTACCAGGCTGTATGGAGGACGAGGAGGTGGGGCCCTCTCAGGGCTGTGTAAGTGCCCAAGTCCCAGGAACTAACTCACCTCCAAGGAGAGGGGGAGAAACAAGGGCCAGGTGGTGAGTTGGGTAAAATATTATATTGGCCATTTACTCAAAGGAGAGCCTGAGGAAAAATCCAGCAGGGAAAGATTAACCTTGGAATGGAAAGGTTTCGATTTTTCTCACCCAGGGAAAATTGGAGTTGAGAACAAAATAAAATACAATTATGGCAAAACAAAGTTTCATCTTTATACACCCAAGTTGGGGACTCTAAATTTTCCACCTAGGAAACAGTAAGTGTTAAATAAATGCTTATTTGGATCCCATAGGCTTTCACTGAACTCCTAGGATGTGCCAGC
This sequence comes from Mellivora capensis, assembly GCA_004024625.1. Lineage (NCBI taxonomy): Eukaryota > Metazoa > Chordata > Mammalia > Carnivora > Mustelidae > Mellivora > Mellivora capensis. Next base: position 58,789 of record PISX010010482.1, on the reverse strand, counting down.
CCGAGTTCTGGGTGCTGGAGAGACAGAAGTGAACAAATAAATTCCTGCTCTCTTGGGGGCTGGGGTGAGACAGAAAGGAAACATCTGTATGCCACGTGTTAAATTCTATGGAGAAAAATCAAATACAGCAGGGGAGAGATGTGTGTGTACTTGTGTGTGGCGTGTGCATGCGTACATTGCTGGATGTGTGTGTGTTGCATGTTCTCTTGCAGGGTTTTACATCAGTTGGTCTGGGAAGACCTCACACAGATAAAGCACTGTTTGAACAGAGACCTAATTGCAGGGAAAGACAAACCAAAGCACTCTGGGGAAAGAGGATTCAGGTGGAAAAAACAACAAACATCAGGTCCCTGAGGTCTGAGCGGACTTGAACGAAATGAATGGCTCTATTTTCCCTTCAAAATATCATGAATCCTCTCTCCTCCAAATTTGTTTGGTGTTATCTATTTTTGAACTTTGTATTTCTTTTGCTTTTTTTCCTTGTGTAATATGCAGGTTTTGAGATTCATGCACGTTGACATGCCGCTGAAATTCATTGATTTCCCCTGCTGCAACCTATTCCAGTGAATGAGCACAGCATCATTTATCCATTCTATTGCTGATGGGCTTTTGGGTGGCTTCACTATACTTCACTGTTTCACTATAAACATTCTTGCATGTATCTCACGCAAAAGTTTCTCTTTAAGGCCAGGCTTCCTGAACCGTCCCGGCACACAGAGAAAACAATTTGCTCAGCACACTGGGAGAAGCTGAAGGGAATTTGGGGGTACCTTCATGATCATTGGTGAAAAAAATAAATTTTTCTATGTTACATAATTATAAGAAAATGAATTTGCATAAAACTTTCACGTACGCTCTAAAAAACCAGGTTTTATGTGTGCAGTTTCTGGCCAATATTTTACATGATGATCTTTAAAAATTCTTGACAAAAAAAACCAACATTGTTCACAAGGTTGGGAATAAAAATTTCAAAACCATGTAACAATAATTAAAAAGTATCTCTTCCTTTTCTTTCATTGACAAACGTTGGGTTGAAAATGCCCTGATAATGCAAGTGGATTTCAAATTCAGTCGAAATTGTTTATATCAGTGATTATGAAATAATGACGAGGCTCTTACTTGCTGAGGAGGCATGGATACAGCTATATGGAAGTCATAGAAGGAATATTCCGCCGCGAACTGCCGGAAGCACCCAGTTTAGAGACCTGTGACTAAAGCTACACCTAGTGGCAGCCCTGCCAGATCCCTGGCCCTCGGCCCGGAAACCCAGAAACAGCACTCCGCAGCTGGTAGTCTTCAAGCAGAGCCACCCCGCCTAGTGTGTGGGAAGGTCATGGCTGTGCCTTTGGCCAGTGGCGCTGTTGGAGGACTTTGTTTTTATGTGGCTCGCACACGAGGTAGACATCCAGGGCAGAGAGGACCCCTTCCCTGCATGCAATGTCCATGGAAACGAAGCTTGTGTGGGATTTCGCTCCCAACCTCTCAGCCTGCCCGGTTTTGCATCAGATCTGGACCTCCTCGGCTTCAGCATCCTCTGAGGAGCGGCCAAAGGCCACGGGCAGGGGGTACTGCTGGCTGCAGAGCTTGGCTGCACATGAGAATCATCTCGATGTTTTGGAAAATACTGATGCCTGGGACTCAGGCATCAGTTGGTTGGCTCAGTTGGTTGAGCGACTGCCTTCAGCTCAGGTCATGATCCCAGAGTCCTGGGGATGGAGTCCCCCATCGGGCTCCCAGCTCCATGGGGAGTCTGCTTCTCCCTCTGACCTCCCCTCTCATGCTCTCTCACTCTGTCTCTCTCTCAAATAAATAAATAAATAAAATTAAAAAAAAAAAAAGAAAAATACTGATGCCTGAGTTTCGACCTTCAAAACATTCCTGTGCAGAAGTTTTTTTCTCCTTCCATTTTTACCCGTGGAGGAATAGGCTCAGAGAGGACAAGTCACTTGTCCAAGGTCACAGAGCCACGGTTCAAATGTAGGCTGGCCCCAGAACTTTGGCCTTAACCACTGTACTGTGCTGCTTCTCTAAATGACCACACATTCTGAACCTTATGGTTCCCCACTACTAATTATTAATCACTAATGTCTCTGCTGTATTGATAAACTCCACAGAGGTTTGAATATACAGATTAGGAATCGTAAGATAGCTGGATGGTTCCTAAGTGATGCCCTTTTAAAAAAACACTCTATTTTTTAAAGTATTAAAAAAAAATCAAGAAATCCACAGAGGCCTTCAATTCTTAGAGCCTCCTAATGAGTGTAAACAGCCTGTCACTCAAGTTGGCAGGTCACAGAGTCTACAGTTGCATTTCAGCCGGCCAAGTTCACCTTAAGAATTAGTGCTGCAAGTTCTCAGTTATTTTCTGAACCAGAAAAATATAATTTCTCTGTTAAAAACAAAACAAAACAAAACAAAACACAACTTAGAAGAGACCTTGTCCTGGTTCCACCAATTGGGCCAGAGAGGCTTGGGGTCTGGGACCAGATGCCAGAAGGGAGGAAGCACTTTGGTTCAGAGGCACCGACTGGGCTTAAGTCAGGTCTCTGCTGCTGGAGGGGTCAGTGGGAAGCCCATTGAAGTCAGAGTGTGGGAAACATCTGCTTCTTCCTCTTTTCTGAAATCTGTCACGACAGTAAACCGATCTGAGACAAGAGGGCTTTGTGAGAATTGGTTTCTCCTGCAAACAAGTTGGTATGCAATGTCAGCTGTTGGCAATTTTAAAGACTTTTTGGTTGAGCACAGAAAAACTGTCAAATGGCCCTAAAATAACTGAGGTCAGAACACCTCCTCAGCAGCCCTCTTCTGAGCACTGCTTCCGGAAGAAAACAGGTAGGATGATGCTCATGCCTGTGAGGCCTTTTTATTTCCTTAAGAAGTCATTTGCCCTCACTGCACCTTGCAAAGGCAAGGCACTGTCTCCCTGACTTCAACCCCTCCCTCCCGCCTCCAACTCTTACATCAGCTCTATAGGAAACCTGGTTCACAGATGTTGGAACCCCAGGTCATTTTCATTTGCTGACCCCTGTTGCTGCCAGCGCTGGTGGGGCAGGCGGGAGCTGAGTATTGAATGCCTTTCTTGCTCCACTCCCACCCTCATAAGATGACGAACAACCAAACATCAACAAATTCATCAGATGTTAAGGATGAAGCCAAAAGGTACAATTCCAAAACTTTCTGGAAATCATCATTGTTGAAGATGGGTTGAAAATAATAAGGGTTTGCTCTACAAACAGAACATGTTTTTACATTGAAATTCCTAAAAACTGGGAGAAGATGTATTCTTCCTTTTGTTTATTTTCCAGGAGGTTGAGAATTAATTTCTTCCTTTATGTAGAGAGGAAATAAGTTTGGAAAGAAGAAATGGGGCTTGGTTATAGAATCAGCAACAGAGAGCTGTTAGGTAGTGGGAGAGGATTCTAATTCCTCACCAATAATGGGTAAGTGTGTGGCTATGTGTCTCATTCTCTTTCCTTGGGTAGATGAATCTAATGTAATTTTGTTCCTTTTTGATTAAGGCAATTAATTAGAGGCTAAATTAAATATTTGATTTTCATATATTTCAGATTATTTTACTTTGAAAATTCATATGTCTACTGTGAAACAAATCATCAGTTTTTGGTTCAGAAAATATGGACACTGTGTCTACCTAGGGCCTTCCTATTCAGGACCCGAAGGGTAAGCCTGTTGAAGACCTGCCAGGCAATCAGAGTCAGGGTCAGCCCAGTGTCCTAAAAAGAAAGGCTTTCGTCCCCACCAGGCCTGAGTGAAGGTATAGATGTAAGCAGGGGTCGAGTGGGGCAGGTGAGGCCATTCATAATGAGAAAACTGGCAAAACAAGTGAGAGCAGCCCAAGGGGTTTTTCCCAGGGCACACAAGACCTCGGTTCCACCTGAGGACCTGGGAGGACCACAGGTTTAGTAGGGAGAAGGGAGGGCTCAGGATCTGAGATCCCTTCACACAAGCCAGGCTGCTTTTCTCTGTAAGAAAATAGTTGTGGATCTTGTGTATTGCCTTTGGCTTTTCATGTCTTTAACAAAGACGTACAAAACCATTCACTACAGAGAAATGGAAGCCCGGAGAAATTAAACAAATCATTCCGGGAAGCATAACTTGTTGGTGGCAGGGCCAGGACTGAAAGCCATGTCACAGGACTCCTGACCTGTGGCCTCCTGTAGCACAGCACCGCTGAGTACTTAACTGCCTCATGTCACCTTTGTGTCATTCTGCTTTAGGAGCTTAACATTTATAGCAAGGCCTATTTTGGTGGCTGGAGGCAGGAGAGGACAAAAAAAAATCATATAATAAAGGTAGGTTTTTTTTTGTTAGTAGAATTCAGAACCAGGCAGAGAGGATGAAGGAATAAATAATTTAAAGACCAAGGGCCAGAGACAGGGCTAAAATCCATTTATTCCTAATCCGCACAAGGATGGCCTCTGTAACTAGACATGTAGCTTCCCTCTGCCTTTCTTCCTCTGGGTAGTTTTGCTCTGTGATTCTTTTTAGTGAAGTAAGGGTGCTTATTACATAGTCCAATGGCACCTTAGGCAAATTTGAACTATGTGAATTTGAGATAGTGTGACCTGAAAATATTAACATAGTCTCAATTGATTACCTAAATTGAAAAAAAAAATACATTTCTCAAATTTATTAAAAAAAAATCACACAGTTTCAAAGCAGGGGGCCAAATGAGCGATATGCTGTTTTCACATGTGACAACGTCACTTCAGCTGCTTGATGGAAAAACCCTGCCTCCTTTTGTCAGTGGGCTGTGGGTCATCCTCGTGTTCACATGCACCAGAATTTCTGCAAAAGATTTTGGTCACTTTTCTGGTGTTATTTTAATATTCATTGCTAATTAAGCATTTAAAACTTTCCAAATCATAGAATAATATCCTACAAGATGTCATTAAGTCATATGGCTCGTGTGAGAGCTGAAAACGGGTCTTGAAGTCAGTGACTTTGCAGTGCAAGTTACATAAAATGCCATTACAGAAGCTAGACAACCACTGAGACAGGCCAAGCAGTAAATTTAGTGAACTCTCAAAGGGAACCATTAGAGAAGATACTGAGAGAAGAAAAAAGAAATACTGAAGGGCAAACATGTTACATGTTTGTGAATAGATACATTTTGAGATAATAGTCCTTCCACCATGCCCTCAACTATTGATTTTCCTTTAGAGAAATTGATTATGAGAGCTTAAAATTACATGAGGTTTTCCTGAATGCATCCTTGACATAAAGATATGCCGTACTTAAGTGTTATGGGTTGAATTGTGTCCCCACAAAAGATGGTAGAGTCTTACTCCCAAGAACCTGTGCGTGTGATCTTATTTGGAAATAGGGTCTTTGCAGATGATCAAAATAAGATCATTAAGGTGGTTCCTAACCCAGGATGACCAGTGTCCTTAAAAAATGGGAGAATGTGGATACACGGACAGGTATGATCAGAAGGAAGATGACGTGAAGACAGAAAGTGTGCCATCTACAAGCTGGGGATTGCTAGAAGAAGCATGGGAAGGATTCTGTCCCTCACAGCCCCCAGAAGGCAGCAAGCATGCCAACACCTTGATTTCTGACTTCCAGCCTCCAGCAAGGCAAGACAATACATTTCTGTTGTTCAAGCCACTCTATTTGTGATACTTTGTTAGGCCAGCCCTAGCAAACTAATACACTGATTGATTGACCTTTGTTGAAATAACTCATTTTTGAGGAGGTACAAACGTTCCCAATGTTTTGGTCAATGGAGTCCCATGAGGACTGCCTCTCGGGGGAGGAAATGCCTGCCTGTTAGGTTGCCTGTCCCAAGGGTAGTGCCTTTGTTTTCTCATCTATCTTTTATGGGGTCGTGTGATGAGTTCATAGGATGCACTTCCATGAGGCTGGTTGACTTCATGGTGGAAAGTTAGTTTTTGACGGGGGTGATGTGATGAGGTTGCTGGAGGAACTGGGAGCACCACCTGGATGGCCAGGCATACTTCCCAGGGTCTTGCTCCCACCTAGCATAAAACTGGATAAGTTGGTGGGAACAATCTGGAAGGTTGAGGTTGGCCTAAGGAGGTCAGAGACAATATTAATGATCTGTATTTTTGTTAAGAGCCAGGTGTGTAGAGTTACAGAAGAGCATGGCTGAATGGAGAGGTGAGGGCAGAGGTGGATGGGCTGAGGGGAGGTATTAGAGCTGAGGTGGTGGAGGGGATACAGTGAGAGGTACCACGGTTTAAAGTGCTGCACTGAGCGAGCATGCCAAGGATGAGGCTGGGGCTTTCATGGACAAACATCAGGCTGGTGGGAACAGAAGCAGAAGCCTTTCCCTCTGTCCTTGGCCAGAGGACACCAGTGGTGACATCAGTTAGAAGGGAGGCATCGAGGCTATCCACAATGGGTGATTCTGGAGTCACATGTCTCATCATTCACAAAACAAAAGGGTTTCTCGGGGTGATGTCTATTTCATATGCCGGTTGGTGGTTTCGGAGACAAAGTTCAGTGCCAATTGGGCTGCCTGTGATTTCTGAAGTAAAAGCATCTAACAAGGACTCTGTGGACAGAATATGAAACAGATAATCAAAGAGCTTGAGATTCAAATGCATCTCTTAGTCCTTGAATGGCTCAGACCTCTTTTGATCCAGCAGGCATCAAGTTTTTGCTTACATTTCACCTCCTGTCTTCATCCTTCCCTTAGTCATTATATGAGCACACATGGAAGCAAGCAGAAATGGTGGAGGGGGAAGTAAGGGATTATGTATCTTTGGGGGAGGGCGGCAATGACAACGATCACAATAGCAGCAATGGGAGTCTTGGTAGCTAATATTTCTTGAGGACTTTATAAGTGCCAAGCCCTGTACTAGATACATTGATTGTCATTTTTTTCCAAGATATTATTTAATTATTTGAGAGACGGAGAGCATATGAGAGGGGGGAGGGTCAGAGGGAGAAACAGCTCCACCCTCCCCCCCAACCAAGCAGGGAGCCCACCATGGGGCTCGATCCTGGGACTCCAGGATCATGACCAGAGGTGAAGGCAGATGCTCATCTGACTGAGCTACCCAGGCGCCCCTTTTGATTCTCATTGTAATCAGGTAAGGAAGTTCTTGTTACTCCTTCCTCATAGATGAGAGGTCTGCGTCTCCCAGATTTTAAGTAAATGCTCCATATCACCCAGATGGTAAATAGTAGACTATAGTAATGTGTGATATCACATAGTAACATACAGTAACTAGAATCTGCAGCCTGGGCTTTGCTTGCCACAACTCTCACAAAGTAAGAGATTCAAACTGGATTAGCCCCTTGCCCTGAGAGCAGTGGGGAGGCAGAGCTCACAGGACAGTCTGTCCTAGAGAAGTCCAAGTATAAACAAGGGGCTGGGCATGAAACGAGAAGTGGGAGTTAGACTGTGCAAGTTCCTGGGTTGGAGGAGGGGGTTGTTATATGGTGAAATCCAGATTTTCTCAGCATATTCAAGCAATACACAACATTGAAAAGGGTAGGGCAAGGACAATGGCATCAAAAGAAATTCATGGTCTGGTCCACTTGTTTCTACTGTGAATTTCTGTCCCTATAGATTTCAGTTCTGAGGCCATAAAGATGAAATTTCAGAAATGACCCCTTTGCCCATTATTTAGTGCAAATTGGAGAGGAAACTTTCCTTATCAAACACTATACAACAGAGCTCGCTTGCTTTCGAGTTCCTCTTTTGCTCCGTCCCTTAGCTGCCAGATGCGGGCAGTCTTGGCAATAATTTTGCCTGTAGATATAAGCTCTCACTTGGGTAATAAAGGGGAGGGCATCTAGCTTGAGAGTATGTTTTCCAACATGGCCAGGAGCATTCTGTACAAAGAGAATTATGATTAATGATTAAGCTGGTAGCTGAGTTTGACTATAAAACTTGGCCAAGGCCAAGGCCATTTGAGGGCCACGGTGGTGCAGATGAGTGGAAAGCCCCAGAAGAATCCAAGCAGGAACAACTTAAATGGGGGGTACGCAGAGATCTTCCATAAAGGAGGGCATGGGAGACAGGAAAGAATGAGCAGAATCTGGGCTGATGTCCTCTCCACAAAGCCACTGCCCTGCCTCTTCCTCTAGTCAGTCTAAGCCACTCTAAGGCCACTATTGGTCCTTCCTGTAGACTGCTATATTAATTTCCCATGGCTGCTGTAAAAGTGACCTCAAACTGGGTGCCTTACAACAGAAACTAATTCTTTCACAGTTCTGGAGGCCAGGGGAGAATCCTTCCTTGCCTCTCCCAGCTGCTGGTGGCTCTCAGCACTCTGGCCTCCTTGACTATGTCACTGTAAACTCTGCTCCATGGTCACAGTGCCTCCTCTTCTTCATGTGTCCTCTCTCTTGTTTCTCTCTCTCTTTTTTTTAAGATTTTATTTATTTATTTGACAGAGATTACAAGTAGGCAAGAAAGGCAGGCAGGGAGAGAGAGGAGGAAGCAGGCTCTCCATGGAGCAGAGAGCCTGATGTGGGGCTCGATCCCAGGACCCTGGGATCATGACCCGAGCCGAAAGCAGAGGCTTTAACCCACTGAGCCACCCAGGCGCCCCTCTCTTGTTTCTTATAAGGACACTTGTCATTGGATTTAGGGCCCACCTGAGTAATCCAGGATGATCACAACTCAGGATCTTTAACTTAACTTCTTCTGCAAAGACCCTTTTTCAAAATAAGGTAACATTCACAGCCTCTCAGCATTAGGAAATGGAAAAATCTTTTTTGGGAACCACTATTCAACCTAGTACAGGTGCCAAGAGCCAGGGAACCATGAGGATCTATATCTTCATTGTTTAAAAAAATGTTTTTTGGTCTCTGAGTTACACCTATTTCCTAGGCTTGAATTTGTGAGTGGTGTTTAGAGACAAGGCAAGTCAAATTTCAAGATGTCTTTCAGCCAAAGCTATGCTCCTGAGTGATCTCTAGGTAACTTCTCTCTCTTGGACCTCCCAGGCTAGTCTTCCTCCTCTGCTCGTGCCCCTCAGCCTGTGGCAGGTGACTTAGACCCAACAACTATGAAGAATGCAAGGGACTTCTGAGACCATCTAATTCCCATGGGCTGCAAGTGATTCACACAACTTTGGCCAACTCTACTCCAGATTCATAACAGATATTAATTACCTGTTGTGATGCCAGTTTGGCTAGAGCCTCAGACTTCTCAGGCCAGACCCCATAGCAGCCCCTGCCACGGGTTAGAGTTAGCACATGAGGTGATGAAATCTCTTCACCATCTCTGACTGAAAAGATGACTCATTTTCTGGGTTAGGAAACCGAGACCCCGAGAGGATGAGAGCATTGATAAAGGTGGTGCTCTATTCCAGGGTATCTCAACACTTCATTTCTCAGCTCAATGAATGAAAGAATGAATGAATGGATGGATGGATGGATAAATAAATAAATAAATAAATATCAGATTAACAATCCCTAGTTTCCCAAATTAGGATTTTTTCCATCTTCAAAATACCTAGGTGGTGACCTCATTTTCTTTCTATTTGTTTTAACAGCTTCCTACCCCACACAGACACATGGAGCCTGTCACCCTATAGACAAGACTTACCGCATACCGTACAGTCATTCTGCTCTGCAGCTTTTGACCCCATCTGCTAGCTCATATAAAACAAAATTTATATATTAAATGGGATTTTAGAAAAATCATCATGGCCTAAATTGAACATCATTTGTTGGGAAACAAACCATATGTTGGCAATTTTGCTTCCCATTCTTGACTTGGGGCCAGCTGAGTTCCAGGGAGAAGAAGGGGAGCCCCTCTTTGGGCCTCACCGAGCCCCAGCCAGTGTTATACATTTCCTGGGAGTGGTTCCCCCCACTGAGGCTGAGTGGTGGAGATGCTGACCTCCTTAGACATGTGAATTTGCCCTGTTTGGATCTATTGTTAGAAGAGAACAGCCCTACAACATCGCATGCAACTCAGCTTCTCCAATAGTTCTTTGGGCTGCTACAATCTGGGGGAAAACTGGCAGCATCAGGCTGGGCAAGGGTTAAGAGGACAGGAGTGAACATTTCAAGTTTAGAGGCAAAATGAAGAAACCAGGCCAGAATAAATCTTTAGCTGATTGCTCCCAAGGGACTTGTCCATGTGTTGCATGGGGTGAAGTGATCTTGATGGGGGATTTTGAGGAAGAGGGGCCTGCCATCTACAGTGACCTAGGGGCCATATATAATCCTTCCTTTAAGCCACACCTTAAGAGACAGCTGCTGTCCCTCCCACTTCACAGAACAGGAAACCAAGGGTGAGAAAGTTAGTAATTTGCTCAAGGTCAACTAGCAACTGGCAAGTGAAGTAATCGAGTTCCAGTGTTGCCTTCTAACTAAGTAAGTACAACAAGAGGGAGCCATAATAATTGCTGGGGCAGTTTTTCTTCTTGAATATGACATTCCTCTAGGGGAAAACTCTACAGGTAAATTCAACAGGGATAATTATTGAAGAAAGGACATCATTCCAGGCCAAGAGTTGAGATAGAACACAAGATCTGATGGGACAAATTGTGTGATCAACTGTATTCCCTTCATCCCCATACTGGAGCTCTTCCTAAAGTCCTTCCTGGGTTCTTCTACTAATCTGAATTTAGCAAACTTCACTGGTTGTGTCAGTTACATTTTGATTATATTTTGAGTGACTATTGGGGTTACCATACTAGGTGCTTGGCAATATCTAAGATGGAACATCTCATTTAACCCTCATGATAACACCAGGTGGATAATAGGTATTATCATATCCATTCTACAAATTAGGGAGCTAATGCAGAAGGTTACAAAATTAACCCCCAGTCCTAATCCTAGGGCATAGTGGGATTTTAGCTCCAAGGCTGTGACTCTCCATTGTGTTCTAGGTAACGACCTCTGGTTTGAAACTCCTCTGAGGGCAGAAAGAGTGTCTTTGTTTTCATTTGTTTGTTAGTTTCCCTTTCACTGGGGAAGATTGTGTCATTAAGGAGTCCCTTTCTCTGTTCCCTGCTGCCTTTGTCCCTTTAGTACCCACAGTCCTAACTCATTCCATTTTGGTTTGGATTTCAACCGTGTGAAACCTAATCCCCGATACTGTTAGCTGAGAGAGCATCAGATGTTAATCCTCCAGGGAAAGTGTTTTAAAAAGGAGACTCTCGGGACGCCTGGGTGGCTCAGTTGGTTGAGCGGCTGCCTTCGGCTCAGGTCGTGATCCCAGCATCCTGGGATCGAGTCCCACATCGGGCTCCTTGCTCGGCAGGGAGCCTGCTTCTCCTTCTGCCTCTGCCTGCCACTCTCCCTGCCACTCTGTCTGCCTGTGCTCGCTTGCTCTCTCTCCCTCTCTCTCTGACAAATAAATAAATAAATAAATAAATAAAAAAGGAGACTCTGGAAGGGCAAAAGGACTTTGAGGCTCAGATGATTCTCTAATGATAGAAATTGAAGCAGGTAGATAGGGAAGATTCTTTTTTTTAAGATTTTATTTTTTATTTGACAGAGAGAAAGACAGTGAGAGAGAGAGAACACAGCAGGGGGAACAGGAGAAGGAGAAGCAGACTCCCCACGGAGCAGGGATCCCGATGCAGGCCTCGATCCCAAGACTCTGAGATCAGGACCTGAGCCGAAGGGAGCTGCTTAACAACTGAGCGACCCAGGTGCCCTGGGAAGATGATTTTTCAGAAGAGAGCTCACCTCAGAGCTTCAGAACAGGTAGAGAAAATGTATGGTTCATGGACTTGCAGCATCATCACCCCAGGGAATGTGGCAGAAGGGCAGAATGTGGGGTGTGCACTTTCCTAAGGTCCCCGGGTGACTTGGGGGTTATAGTACAGTATGGGAAGCACTGGTCTAACCCATACTCTGACTTTCTGAACTCAGGCTGGAATGGAAAGGTGAATTCAAACTACCTTGTCCAGGGGCTCAGGTGAGAGGGAACTTTATCCAGGCAAGAGCAGCCGAAGATCAGATATCAGCCTCCCAGACAGAGCTGGGGAACACAGCTGACTGACTCAAAAATGAATAAATGGGCCAGCCTCAACGTGTGGTGGCTGAGTTAGCAAAAATCTACCAGGTTAGATCCAATTAAAAAATCTTTTAGTTTTAGGTGAGCGATATCTAGTCTCTCCCCTATGAGGGCAAATGTAAAATAGCCTAAAATTTGTATTAGCAGTTAGAAAGTTGGTCAGATCCCTTTTCCTCTGGGAACCAGTGCATTCATTTCTCTCACAATTCGGCTCATGAATTAACTATTTCCCCTGGAAGTGAAATTGGAAGAGCTTCCCTGAGCAAAAAGCAATTTCATTCCCCTCTGATTTTTTTCTAAGTGCAGGTTAGCTTGAAGCTCAGGACTACCTTGCTCTGCAAAAATGCTCCAAGCGGACCTGTTCTTCTCCACAATGTCATCTTGCAGGTAAATTAGAGCCAAAGAATTGGAGGAAAATGCAGCCTCAGAATTTGGTGTTTTCTTAGCTTATTGTACTGTATTTTTGGTAAGTCTTTCAAACTTTAAGTGTTACAAATTTTCCCATCTCCTTTAGGGATGCCAAGCAAAGGTTAATAGGATGGTGCAGTGAGTTCGATCTCCTGGGGAGAAAAGGAAGCCTATAAATAAATATATCAAACATTATGACTAGGTATAGATGAGATTTTAGAAGGAAAGATAAATCATGAACACAATCATCAATCCACATTAACCTTGCAGCTACCATGCTGCCCTATTTATAGGCGTGGCCATTGGAGTCATTCTGATGAGTGAGGGCTTACCAGTGGGGCAGTCTCTAACGCAGCCTGGCGCTTTTGTTCTCCCCCAGAACTCTTTGTAATGAGCCCCTGTTGCCTGCAGAATTATATCTCAAAACTTCAGTTCTTGTGTTTTGATCTTTGCTCATCTCATCAAACTCAATTTTTATCACTTCCTATGTCTCCTGTGCTGTCATTTCTGTTCTCCAATACCTCTCTTCAGTGCATTTTCTTATGACATTTACTGTTCATTTTGCTCAGAATGCTCTTCTTCTCCCATTTTCCAAACACCATCATCTGGTTGGTCCTGATCCCCTGGGTCTCAGCTGCCTTCTCTGGGAAGCTTCTCAGCGTTTTCTAAGCCTGAGTGAAGAGGGCCTAACCATTGCCCTAACCATTGGGTCCCATTGCATCATGGGCTTAAACTCTTTCTAATAATCCCTTGCTTATTTATCTTTCTCTCCTAGACCAGTGGTTCTCAGCCTTGGTTGGACACTTAGAATCATGTGGGGACATTTTAAAACTCCAACTATCCAGATCATACCCCACATTAATGAAATCACAATGGGGGGGGGTGGGACTCAAGTATCAGTATTTTTTAAAGCTCTCCCAGTGATTCCAGGGTATAAGTTAATTTGTGAAGCACTGTAATAGGTTGTAAACTCATAAGAGTGCAGACAGTCACAACTACCAGAATGCTTGGTACATAAGGGGACCCAACAGAGCTAAATAAATGGGTGAGTGAATGAGATGTTGGGGTTGCAACTTTGCAGACTCTAAACTTTGGTTCCCAGGTCACTGTTGGTGGATCATGTTCTTAGGTACCTGAGCCCTTGAGATTTGTCTTCAACAGAAATGGATGAATTCTGTTTTCAGGAAACGTAACCAAGCTAATCAGATACTATTATCACTGTTCCTTTCCGGCTCTCAGCCATTAGCTCATTCTGTTCCCAGTAAGGAAGGCTACTTAGCAAAATTAAGATTAGATAATACAAGGGAAGGAAGTGGAAAGTCTTACAGGATGTTTCTATTCATCTGTGATGCCTGATAAACATCAACTTTCTACTATAAAGATTCCATGGGCTGGATGTTCTTGACATTTGAGATAATTTATCTGAAAGGGCTCTGAAAACCATGACGTGGCATTGTTGTTATTATGGCTGCATTTCACTTATTCCCATAATAAATATTCAGAAGGTCTCTGTGACTGCACTAAACAATGGGAATATAAAGGGGCCAAGAGGCAGCTGCCTCTTCTGTGGGGTGAGTATGACCGAGCATCCTGAGAATGGGTCACTGGCACTTGGTGGGAACTCCAGGAACTGAGGGAAAGGAATGCTATGCAGCTATGTCACTGCACCAGTACCCACGTCTAGGCTGTGAACACAGTGAGGGGGAGGCCATCCTACTTCTTTGCATTTGCTCAAGGCCTGACACAATTCCTGGCATTTATATCAATTATATCAATTGCCAAGATAAGATTAATCAATTATGGGCCATTTGTCAGGTCAGATTCTTTGAGGTCCAGGTATTAGAAGACCAGCTTAGATTCACCTAAGCATAAAAATATTTATTGGAGGGGTCAGGGGAGTTGAGAATGTCAAAACCAACATCAGAAAAGAAAAACACAACTTATAATCAGAACCTTGGGAAGGCCATACCCAGGGATGGAATTCCTTCTCAGGAATTCTGACCCTAGAAACTTGGGCCCCTTGGTACCATTCACCTCTGCTTTTCTTGTTCGTATTGGGTTCCTTCTCTCTTTCTAGAGGGTGGCTTGGGACATGTGATTGGCACAGGGGCAGGCAATGGCTCTGGACTCAACCTTTTCCAAACCTTCTCTCTGGAGAGGGAAGGACTCTTTCTCCTGAGCTTCATTCCATGGGAAGGATTCTGATTGCCCTGAATGAAGAGGTTGCCAACCCTGACCAGTCATTGGGAGAGAGTGTAGGCATATACCTATAAAAAGATGGGGGTGGGGTTCTCAAGAAAGGCAGATGTTCTCAGAATGGTACCACTTGCTGGCATGTGGGTGTTAGGAGACTCCTGACCCTGTCAGTTATGGGAAAGAGGATTAACAGATTGTGGCTATTAATTGCAGATTTGTAGGAAAAGTTCAAGAAGGTCTAAATTCCCCTCTGCAGGGCAACAGCAAGGACAATGAATGAGAACATGTAACTTTTCCAAACCCTAAGTTAAAAGCCTGTTTGTCTGGAAATCATGTTTTTATGTTTTTACTGAAATTAGAATAACATTTATCCCATAGTGTCCCAAATCCCAAGGTAAGGTAAGACTATGATCATAACTTTTGGCCTGAATGGAAATAGCAGGAGGTTGGAGAAGGCCATCCTGCCCTGAAAAGTGCATGCTGGTTACTTACAGAGTGTGGCTACTTCGAGGACCGTCACCCACTGAGTGGGGCTCCATGCGGGTCTGGGGACTGAAAGATCTGCACCTGAAGAAGTTCTCCTTTATCCAGACTGCAGGTGCTCTTTAAATATCCCCTGATCCTTCATTTAATAGGGGATGGGAGAGTGAGACCTTTGAACAAGTTTCTACTTCTTATTGTCCTGAAGCTTCCATTTTATGGCAAGAAAAGACTCCAAGATGGTTTTGTCCAGAAGGAGGCGGTCTTTGGTTTGTCATAGACCAGCAAAGGTTCCACAGTTCTTTCTGAAGATATGAAGTTCCAGAAGCAAGGCAGAGAGCGCATGAGTTCACTGGCTTCCTTCAAGATGGAGAGTTGAATTAAGCCTCTCTGTTAAGAAACGTCTTGTGGGGGTTGGCATAGCAGAGGAAGAAATGACAGGGCAGGGCTAATGGTCCTCAAGGCTTTCATGTTGCCTGTGAAAGCTGGGTCTGGCAAAATGATACATGGGATAGAAGTCACTGAGTCCTGCTCATATGAAGCCAAACAAACAGCTTGGACCATGCAGAGACAATGTAGGTAAAGCAGATTTTCCAGGAACAGGTGAGATCCAGGACAGGCCCGGGACCCTGGCATAAAAAGAACAAAGTAAGCCCCCAATGAAGAGCAGACAGAAGAAGGCTGTTGGCTGGAGTGTTGAGTCAAATCCCAATGATAGTTGGGCAGATCACCAGGCTGGAAAAATGGGGCGGAGGTAGACTTCTTTACTTTGCTTCAACTGTCCTCTCCCAGAGTAGTGACCCAGGAAAACACAATGACAGTAGCATTCTTATAGCTCATTTTAAATAAGACGGTTTTTCTGCAGCTAGCTTTGCAGCAAAGTTCCCATACAAATTGCTATTGAGTGTTTGCCACTTTTAAATAGGGTTCTTTGGTGAAGCCACAGTTCGGGGTAGCAAGAATTTTTTAAATTGCTCTTTAAAATAAACAGTACATGGATGTTTCTGCCCTATGCTAGCATAATTGCTCTCAGGGGGCAAATGATCTTTCGCTTAACCAAATGAATTAATAGATCTGTGGTTCTACAGAATGCAGCTCCCCCTTCTACCACCCAGACAGACCTAGGGTTTTGAAGCTGGGGACAGACTATAGAGAGAAGTGGTTCTGCATGAAAAATTGAGTTGAATTCAGAGTTTGTGTGGACAGAGAGAGGGAGGGAATGGAGGAGGAAAGAGAATCTGCTGGCTGGGAGGAGGCTGATTCTTGAGGAGCCTGGGTCATGAGAAGAGATGACCAATAGGAATAGTGAAGCTTGCTTTCCGGGTGGAAGGACTGGCCAAGGAACTTCTCAAAACAGCACCCTTGAGTTGTCTCATTTTATTGAAAATATTACTACAAGTATAAGATGTTAAAGTGTATACACATTTGAAAACCATAAAGGCAAACGGTGTTTGTAGGTTTGATTCAAGAGTAGTCCATCTTCATGTATATGCTATGATGTGTGCAAGGTAAGCCTGGCCCCAATCATTGCTCCAGGATATCACATTGCTCCATGGTCAAAGTGATGGCACACACCTGCCTTGCATGGGAGTTTTGTGGGAATCAAGGAAGAAGGGGCTGTAGTCCATGCTTGGGTCTATGTGCGGGAAAGAGAGGGGGCACCGTCAAACAGGATGATAGCGTAATGGAGGGGCAGGCACAGGAAATCAGAGCAGGTGAGCCCTGAAGAAACGTAGGGAGCACACAGATTTCCTCCCCCCTGAGCAAGGCCTTCTACTTACTCATTTCTTCCTTTTTATTATTTTAAATCCAACCTCTTATAAATGAAAAGTTTCAATGACCTGAAATGTTGAATGAATATCACTCTGACTTCTTGTATGCTTACCACAGAGTCAAGAATTGTTAACACTTGGCCACATTTACTTTATTTATGTATGATTTTAATTTTTACTGTTTATGTTACTACTTTTTTGTGGAGCCATTGGCATATAAGTTGCAGGACATCAAGACACTTGAAATCTATAAACTTAAGCATGTATTCCCTAAATAGAAGCCATATCACTTGACTACTTAAAGGAAGGGTCAGCTCTAAATTCTGGGGAACTCAGAGGTCACCAGATGGCTGGCCCCTGAGTTATAAAGCAGGGAGACAGAAAAGGCCCCACTCTCACCTTCCAGAAGCCGGTTGAGGCAGGGAGATAACCCTTGCTCCCCCCGCCCACACCCACTTTCGGCAGGTGTACTTTGTAATATGAAAATCCTTGCTACACATCACCCATCTTCTCTCCCTTCCTTTTTTCTCCCCATAGCAGTTGTCCTGTATTCTTCTTCCTTGACTCTCTTTTTTACTCTATTACTCAGTGAAGCATCTCCTTGTCAAGGCCAACCCCAGGCGGGGTCACAGTTAGGGACACAGGAGTCTTAGACAGCTAGTGTGTTTTGGGGGAGGGAATGAAGGGGTGGGTGGCGAGAACAGAGAGAGTGCTGCTTGTGAGGAAAAAAAGTCTTGGGCATGATTCAGCCCCAGGAAGTCCCTGGCACTGGTTAGTGGGGAGGCTATCTTAGACCAGCCATGATGGTCTGTCTGTTGGTCTGCTCTGCCATGTTCTGTGTTTCCATCCGTGCCTCCACCACACTGTCTCTGTTTATGCCTCTGGCACTACTTCATTCCCTCCTTGTGTCTGTCTCTTTCTCTGTCTTTCTCTCTGGCTGTCTCTGACTTTTACCCCTGTCTGTCTCTCTAGCTGCTTCCTCCCTTTACCATTTTTTCTACCTCAAGTTCAAATGATGCTAAACTTAGAGAAGAAGCCTGTTGAAGCAGGGAAAAGATATGTCACTCAAGTATCCGCTCTTTTTTAGAACTGTTAGTGCCCAGACATCTGAGAAGCACACTGGGGCATTTGGAAAGGAAAACAAGTATGGTTGTAAAAGAATAATGTTGGCAATAACAAATAAGGACATAAACCACTTCGTGATTTTGTTTGTTTCCATTTCGGTATAAGTGCTCATGGGATAAACAGTTACCATTTCAATGGTCAGGATGCTTTATTTATTTACCACACTGCTGTCTGCCTCCCTGTGGCCTTTTTGAGAGGATGAAATCTCCTCTGTGCCAATTAAGATGTTAAGGAGAGACAGGCACTGACTGCATTTCTAGATTCCTGCAGAACAGGTCTGCTAGCTATGAGCCTGAGGGCAGTGCAGACAGCCCCTCCTGGAATCTGCTGGAGTTGTGGTTCCAGCTAATGTGAGGACATTTGCCAAAAAACGGAAATTCCAGTGGCATCTAAGCAGGTGGATCTCCCAGAGCAACCACTGGGCCCCCCTGTACTGTGCCCACCTGAGCTCAGGGCTCACCTCAGAAAGCCTCAAGCCTTGGTTATTGTTGCACTGGATGTGGCTGGCACACAGACCCAGTTGATAGGCTGAGGTGTTTGAAACAGAATCAGTAGGACTTCTCCTCTCCAGCATCATTTCATCCTCCTAATTGTCTTTAATGTAAACTATATATAATCTGGTCGGGCAGGCAACTTCTAAATCAAGCACCAAGAGTCACAGGTGCCAATTACAAGACAACTATGCTGGGTTTGCTTCGTTCGAATTCTGCATTAGACCACTAAAATCTGATTTTCCTATTGTTTAGGAGAAATCTCTGGGGGCTATTGAAGTTAGCTGCAAAAAAAGTGAGAGACCCATCATCTTTAAGTTCAATGTAAACAGTATTTATTGGGAAACCGCTACATGCTCTGTACTGTGCTGGATCTATGGGGGGATGCACAGATGGCTAAAGTCGACCTCAGACCTGAGATAGGCGACAGAAGTGTGGGAGAGTGAGCAGAGTCAAGAAGGGAATTGGAAATCCTCTCAAAGGGGATGGGATGTTGGGATCAGGGAAGCAAAGAACACAAAGGACTCGGGTGGGTGGAAAAGAGAAGCAAAAGGGAAGCCCAGAGGGAGACAAGCGACAGCATGAAATGCTGCAGACTACAGCTGTTCCTGGAAGTGGAAAGCAAGATTAGGGAGTAGTCTGGAGCAATCTGGGGGGAGGCTGGGAAAGACTTTCTGACACTTTGGGTGTTTTCCCTGTCATGGGAACCATTACCGTTTGCTCTGCTTCTTGCCATCACCACCAGGGACTGAGTTTACGTGGTGGGCTGTCTTTTAGAACTGCGATTAGAGTGTATGCTTGCACTTTAGTAGACCATGCAGGGATTGGAGATCAGCGGGACTTGGGTTCAAATGCTGAATTCTACCCATCCAGAAAGAAATTAAACAACTCTGAGGCTGGGGCTGCGCTCCCAACATTTTCTTTCTTTCTTTCTTTCTTTCTTTCTTTCTTTCTTTCTTTCTTTCTTTCTTTCTTTCATTCTTTCTTTGTTTTTCTTCTGTGTCTTGCCCCTTTTCCTCCTGTGAGACATCAGAATCTCGACTCTGAGTGATGACAGAGATGGCCTCCACAGGCAAGGTCTCACCTGGGCCAGCTGTGCCATCCCCCCCTCCCCCCGCCTCTTGCTTCTGTCTGCACTCTGCATCCATCCAGGTGCTCAGTACCTGGCTAATTCTCTGCTAAAAGCCACAGATGGAAAAGCATTGGAGAATGATACAGGCTTTCCTGAAGAGTCCTTGCGGGGCAGAGGAGGGTGTTTACATCAGACATTCCACAGCAAATCATTTTAAAACCTCCCTTTAGAGATTTCTGTTCTTTAAAGTTACCTCCTGGCGGTATGGTCTCTGGACACCAGCCTCTTCTTCTTCTCCTCTGACAGCATCCACTGGCTCTCTTCTTCCCTCCTCTTCTCATCTCATTAAAATAATTTCCTCCCCGATTAGGCAGAGCAATTCCACCTTGCCTCAATGCTTAACAGCCATTTGTACCCAGTCATCATGGTGAATAAACCAAGGTTCTGTTCTCAGCGGCCATCTAGTGGCATCTGGTGCTACTTCAGCACCCCTGAGGGGTAAAAAAACAAAACAAAACAAAACACCTACATGAGGTGCTTTAATTTAGGCCCTTATGAGAAGATAATCACATTTGTAGAGATAGTTAGCTCTTACTCTGTGATGAGAATCATGTACATGTTGATGGAATAACTATGGTTATATTTGATATGTTCTAAAGGATATGCAAGAGGTTTTAATATCAATGTCCAGACCCCAATCACTGTGTAACTGGTAATAACTCTTTTTTTTTTTTAAGATTTCATTTATTCATTTGACAGAGAGAGAGAGAGACATCACAAGTAGGCAGGGAGGCAGGCAGAGAGAGGAGGAAGCAGGCTCTCCGAGGAGCAGAGAGCCGGATGTGGGGCTCGATCCCAGGACCCTGGGATCATGACCTGAGCGGAAGGCAGAGATTTTAACCCACTGAGCCACCCAGGCGCCCCAACTGGTAATAACTCTTAACCCACAAGCCTAATGGCCTGGTTCTGGAGGAGTCTGATCCATTTCCTTCCCTGCTTCATTATGGAGGAATAACCCCTTCTGTAGTCCTTAGCTATTGCCCGTTGTTGTCGTCGTCGTCGTCGTCGTTGTAGTCTAGCTATTGTTTTCTAGCTGAGGATTGACTGGAGATGCTGCAGCCCTCCCCCCGCACCCCCTACCCCGCCCGGCCCCTGCTGCTGCTGTGTGTGGTGGCAGGGCCAGCTGTGTCCTCTTGCAGGATTACTGGTCTGCATGCTCTGGTGACAGGAGTGGGAAGATTAACTTCCAACCTAAAATTGAGCCCCGAATTGTGTATATGGCACTGTTACCATCATTAAATACCACACTCTCCTTATCGTGGCAGATTTAGATGTTACAGTGCAATTACTGCAAGCCAAATAGTATATGGGAAAATGAGCTGTATGACCTTGATTTTGAGTCTGTTTATCCTTATGTAAAATGGTCATAACAATATTGACTTAGATTGCTGTAATAAGGATTAAATGCTCTCTATATTATGTAAACTGCTTGGAAACTAGCAAGTATGTACACGTTTCTTTCCTACAAGTTCCTAAAATTTCCCTTTCCATAAATGCTGAGTTGCTATCACACTATTGATCACACTATGCACTTAGGAATAGAAGAATCAAGATGATAAACGAATATTTGTCAAACATGTAATTCACATTATTACAGAAATCAGGATTAAAAACTAGAAAAGACTGTGGACTCTGAGAAACAAACTGAGGGCTTTAAAGGGGCAGGGGTGGGGGGATGGGTGAGCCTGGTGGTGGGTGTTAAGGAGGGCACCGATGCATGCTCCATGCAATCATGGAGGACTGGGTGTTATATGTAAACAATGAATCTTGGAAAAATATATCAAAAACTAATGATGTACTGTATGGTGACTAACATGACACAATAAAAATTTAAAAAAAAACTGGAAAAGAGATGAGACAGTGAAGGAGTAAATCATAAGGATATCTTTGAGAAAAAAATCGTCACTCATCCAACTGGATTCTGGACCAGAGATTATCAACTGGATAACTGGATGAGGTAAAATATCATACAGGCCTTGTTTTTTATTTTATTTTAAAAAGATCTTATTGTTTCTTTCAGAGCAGTTTTAGGTTCACAGAAAAATGGAGAAGGAGGAACAGATGCCCCACCTTCCCTACGGTCAACATCTCCCACTGTAGTGATTCATTTGTTAAAATCAATGAACCTACAATGAGACATCTTAATCACCCGAAGTCCAGAGATAATTTAGGGTTCCCACTTGGTGTTGTATATTCTGCAAGTTTGGGCAAATGTGTGGTGACATATATCCAACACTGTAGCATCATTCAGAATAGTAACACTGCCCTAAAAATCCTCTGTGCTCTGCCTATTCATCTCTCCCTCCCCCCAAACCCCCAGCAAACACTGATCTTTTTACTGTCTCCATAGTTTTACCTTTTCCAGAATGTCATACAGTTGGAACCATATAGTATGAAGCCTTCAGATTGGTTTCTTTCACTTGATAATATGCATTTAAGATTTCTCTATGTCTTTTCATGGCTTAATGGCTCCTTTCTTTTTAGTGCTGAATCATATTCCTTTGGATGTACCAGTTTATGTACCTGTTCATCTAGCAAAGTAAATCTTGGTTGATTCCAAGTTTTGGCAGTTATGAGTAAAGCTGCTATAAACATCTGTGTCTAGGTTTTTGTGTAGACACAAGTGTTCAGCTCCCTTGGGTAAATACCAAGGAGTGCAGTTGCTGGATTGTATGGTAAGAGTATATGTAGTTTTATAAATAACCACCAAACTGTCTTCCGAAATGGCCATACCATTTTGCATTCCCATCAGCAACGGATGAGAGTCTCTGTTGCTCTACACTCTCACTAGCATTTGGTTTTGGCTGTGTTCTGGATTTTGGCCGTTCTGACAGGTGTAGAATAAGTAACTCATTGTTATTTTAGTTTACATTTCCCTGATGATATATGATGTAGAACATCTTTTCATACACTTACTTGTCATCTTTGTGTTTTCTCTGGTGAGGTGTCCGTTAAACTCTTTGACCCATTTTTAACTGAGTTTTCTTATTGTTACATTTTAAGAATTTTATCTATACTTTGGATAGAAGTCCTTTATTAGACGTGTCTTTTGCAAATACTTTTTCCCAGTTTTTCCCAGTCTGTGACTTGTTCTCTCTTTTTCTTGACAATGTCTTTCACAGAGCAGAAGTTTTAATTTTAATGAAGTCCAGGTTATCAATTATTTCTTTCATGGGCCATGCCCTAGAAATAACTGGTTCTCTCTAAAGAAGGATGGCTTGGGGCGCCTGGGTGGCTCAGTGGGTTAAAGCCTCTGCCTTTGGCTCGGGTCATGATCCCAGGGTCCTGGGATGGAGCCCTGCATTGGGCTCTCTGCTCAGCGGGGAGCCTGCTCCCCACCCCCACCTGCCTCTCTGCCTCCTTGTGATCTCTCTCTCTCTCTCTTTCTCTCTGTCAAATAAATAAATAAATAAAATCTTTAAAAAAAAAAAAAAAGAAGGATGGCTTGTCCTTTATGTGGTGGCCTATAATGTTGGCAACCAGGACATAAGACCTTTCATTCCTCACCCAGGATCCTTTCTATAAGCCTTTCCAGCAATCACAAGATGAACTCTGGATTTTTCATCGTGTTTTTAATTTCAATATCTTTTCCTAAAATGATGATGGGAAAAGAACTCTGAACAAGCAAGTTTGAATTTAGTCTGCCACTTAAAAGTGCAGTGACCTTGGATAAGTGACTTAACTTTCTGAGTTGTATTTTTTTGCAATTTGGTAAGATGATACTTGTCCCATGTGAAGTCATCAAGAACCTGATATGTACTCACTAAACCTTAAACCCAATCAATCATTCCCAAGTACAATGTCTACCTTGTCCATGAATATTTGCCAAAAGGCCAATTTTTCATTTTACTCCTTCAGTTCATTCCTTGGGTTTAAGTTTTCATAAGGGACTCAAGCACCTTACTTTATCACGTTTTTCCTAATGTTTCTAATTAAGTGTATGCATTTGATGAGAAGGTAGGGGTGTGTGTGTGTGTATGCATGCAAAAGGAACTTCTTTGTGAGCAATGGCGAAACCGGACAGAGTTGTCCGGGGAACACCGTGCATTGCTGCCAAGACCCCTGTATGCTACTATGTTGCCTCGCTATCACCACACACTTGAAGAGTTTTCTCTAGTGCTTGTTCCTCACCCCCATTTGCTGTGGATACTCAAACACTTGGGACCACATGTTCTAAATGAAGCCTTGGCAGGCGGGCAGCCACCTCCAAGATGAAACTCCTTATTTTAGACCTGAAAATATAATGTGTTGCAGTGTTAACAGTAGAAGCAGAAGATTTTCCAACTGAACTTTGAAATTCAGGCCAGGTCAAGTCTAGCGAGTTTTTCATCTCAAGTGTTGAGCAGGGAAAATGTTTCAGTGTGATCACAGGCTGCCCAGGTAGGCTATAGACTTGCCAGAGACCACAGTTGAAGTCTGGCAAGTCTGCCCAGAGAAATTCCTCCGACCATATCCTTTTCTTGAGGGCACTCATCTTGATTTGTAATTGTACATTCATTAGTGTGACTTCATCTGCCTTCCTTCTAGGCCTTAATCTCCAGGAGAATAAGGACTGTGTCTAGCACAATGCCTGGCATATGAGACTCTGTGTTGTAGGAAGAAAATGGACATTCGCTCAGTATGTATTTATGTTTCTGCCAACTGAATGCTAAATAGACAACAAATAAATCATTATTGAATGGTCATGAGAAGGAACAAAAAGGAAGAACATTAATACTTGCATAATTTAGATTTATAGATTTTATATCAAGCCCTAACTAACCACTCTCCCTTTATCGATTGGATTTTGAGTTTGTTTGTCCTGGTGCCCCAATAACAATGTTGAATGCATGTGGGATTTGTATTTAAAATAGGACAACAGGGCTGTGGATTTTAATGTATTTCAAGATGTTAAGTAGAAGCTGTCTTTTAAAATGAAAATACTTAATTATTTTGAAACATCTATTTTTCAACTGTAGCACAATTAGAGAGTGTTATTTTTATATAGAAGGAAATGAAATGAAATACGGAGGTAAGCGTGAACTGACCAGGAACTACTCAGAAATCAAAGGAAACTCAATGTACGGAACAGAGGGTATGATTTGGGGAAGAAAAATCTCTTGAATCTATTGAATCCATGCTGAACTAGAAATCAAATAATGACATGAATAAAACCTCGTTGACAAAACATGAGAGCTATTGAAGTAGATGGAAAAGGCAGGGTATGAAATCAAACACAATTCACTTGTGCTGAGAACAACCTTTAGTGGCAATGTTTCATACCACAGTTAATATAAAATAAGTCATTATTTGAAAAGAAAAAAATTACATCACATCCATAATGCATTTTCTAGAAGCTCATCATGGTTCTTCCTATAAAGGCCAAATAATTCAGAGAAATCATCTTTCATGTCTGTTTCTGCCTTTCTGCCTAGGAGGGTTCATTTCATTATTCTGTTTTGGTTCAACCTATAAAAATTCTCAAGGGGTTTTAATGCAGATGAATCCAGACACTCATGTAGCCATCTAAAATAATTCAGGACAAAAAGGAAAAAAAAGTAAAGTAAACAACCTATTCCCATTTCTACTCTCAATCTCATCCTCATAACAAGGTGCTTTTTGCTTTAGTTCTCCACATAATAAGCTCAATTCTTCACTTAGTTTTGCCTTTAGAGAAATTACTATAGACTACGTGTGTTCTTTTATTCTCTAATTATTAGCATTTACTATGTGCTGGGGGCTGCTCAGGGTGATCCAAATTCCTAAATTCTTTGGACCTTTATCTCATTCTCTGGAAAGGGACAAAATAATACCTACTTCATATAATCTTGGTTAGGATTCAATGAGATAAAATAAATGAGATGTTCATGGCAGCATCTGATACATGGAGGCTGGTTCCATTCATTCTCTTGTATCATGACCTCTTTTACAGCAGTAGTTGATCACTCATTAAAGTACTTCCTCATAGGAGCTTAGAACCTGGGGAGTGAGAAGGACATGAAAACAGAAAATGATATGCGATCAGTGAAATGATGTAGGTATGCATGAGGCTCCCGACCAAGGAATAAAAAATGCTATTATTTCAGATTGCAGAAGTTATACCTGTCCGTTAAAGGGAAATACAGAAAAGCTTATAAATGAAAATATAAATGAAAATCCTCCTAAGTCCTTTTGTCCTAACTATTGTTAATATCTTGGTGTAGTATTATTCACAATTGAGATTATACACTTTATTTCTTATTATTGTTATTACAAACATTGCGTGTTGGTTGTAAAAAAATCATGAATTAAAAACACAAATAAAACACACCCCAAACCCCTTCACATAGCTACATTTAACAGCTTAGTGTATATCCATGTGAGTCATCTTCTCTGTGATTCTATCCTGTTCTTAGTCCCTGTTTGTCAATCTCTGTTTAACATTTCTTTCTTTCTTTTTTCTTTTTTTAGATTTTACTTATTTGTCAGAGCAAGAAGGCGAGAGAGTACAAGCAGGGGGAGGGGCAGGCGGAGAGAGCAGCGGGCTCCCTGGTGACAGGGAGCCCAGCCAGATGTGGGGCTCGATCCCAGGACCCCGGGATCATGACCTGAGCCGAAGGCAGGTGGTTAACCAACTGAGCCACCCAGGTGTCCCTGTTTAATGTTTCTTAATCTGTATGTTCTTTTTAATATATCAGGTGAGTATTTCCATATCACAAAATTTCATTTGCAGCATAATTAATGATAATAGAATAAATTATTTTTGTACAATTTATTTATTTAAACAATTTCCTATTGTGAACATTTATGCTTCTCCAAATTTTCACTCAAATGACAATGCTGCAGTAAACTTTCATAGCAAAACCTTTCACTAAAAGGCTTAGATTTTAGATCTCTAAAAACTCCCATGGCATAAAACATTCGCAGTGGCATTTAAGGTATTTAAAGATGTTGGTATATATGTTGCTAACTTGCCCACAAACAAAGTTCCAGTCTTTCTCCTGCCCTACATCACCTCGACCACTGAGTAGCAATCAGGTTTTCTAATCGAAATTTCATAGGTAAAGCATGGTAACTCCTTGTCGGTTGTGTTCCTCTGCTTAATAATGAAGTAAAGCCTACTTTCATGTATCAGTTGGTTAATTTTCCCTTCTCTCCAAATTGTGTATTAAAAACCTTTGTCCTATTATTAATTCTTTTCTTATCAGATCTTATATTAAGGATATTTATGCTTTGTAGTATATTTTGAAAATATTTTTTTTGTTGGTAAATTATGTTCATGGGTATTTTGTTGCATAGAAGCTATAGGAAAAAGGTTTTCTGGGACATCTGGGTGGCTCAGTCAGTTAAGCTTCCAACTCTTGCTTTTAGCTCAGGTCATGGTCTCGGGGTCCTGAGATCAAACCCAGATCCCTTCCCAGAGGGGAGTCTGCTTGAGATTCTTTCCCTCTGCCCCTCCCCCACCTCCACTGTGTGCTTTCTTTTTCTCTCTCTAAAACAAATAAATAAATCTTAAAAAAATTTTTTTCCCAACATTTTGACAACTGAATCTATCAGTATTTCCCTTTATGGGTTCTGCTTCTGGCATTGGGTTTAGAAAGGCATTCCCTACTATATAGATTATATGAATATTACATGATTTACCAGGGTAATCACATTTTTAATCCACATGGTATTTATATTTATGTAATATGTGAAGTGGAGCACTAATTGTTTCTTTCTCCCCCAAACACATAGCCAGATGTCTCAACTCTACTTGCTTTTCTTATATTGCATTTCTTTAGATAACGTGATATTCTTTTTGTCAGAGTCATGTTGTCTCTCTAACTATCCAAGTCTTCATTTGTCATTTATTGTAGTTGAATCATTTGTTTATGTAAGTCTATGATAATTTTATTCCTTTTCTATTTATTTTCCATATTTTGTGGTTATTGAAAATGGGATTTTTCCCCACCTATTTCTTAATAGTTTATTTTTTATTAATATACTTTTTATTTTCTGATGACTGATTACCTTATTTAACATTTTTATGCTTTTAACATTTACTGATTGACTTTTTTGAGTTATTTTCCTGATAACAAGTCATTATAAAGTCATACTATATATTCTTTTCCTTTTTGCATTTGCTTCTATTGTTTCTTTCCTTGCACCAGTACTCAAAGCATTCTTAAATATGTAAATATGTTTACTCCTCTTTTTCTTTTTTGTCATTTGCCTTTTTAACATCTATCAAAATGATCACCTTGCTATCCCCCTTTCACGTATTGCCATTTTCAACATTTCCCCAACTGAGATGTAAAGTGCATTATTTTTAGCATTAATGAATTATTTTATTGGGGGGGCGGTGCGCCTGGGTGGCTCAGTGGGTTAAGCCTCTGCCTTCGGCTCAGGTCATGGTCTCAGGGTCCTGGGATCGAGCCTCGCACTGGGCTCTCTGCTCAGCAGGCCTGCTTCCCCTCTCTCTCTGCCTGCCTCTCTGCCTGCTTGTGATCTCTCTCTTTCTCTCTGCCAAATAAATAAATACATTCTTAAAAAAAAAAAGTTTTATGGGGGAACCTAGCTGGCTCAGTCAGTGGATGGAGCAAGCAACTCTTGATCTCAGGGTTGTGAGTTCAAGCCCCACACTGGGTGTAGAGATTACTTTTAAAAAACTAAAATCTAAAAAAAAATGTGATTAAGTTTGAAAAGAGTGAAGACAATTTTTCCTTGTATTTGAACAAATTAAGGTTGTAAGGAGACTTGCAGCCAGGAAATTTCTTCGACTTTGTGTAATTCAGCTTTCCCCCTTTTTCTTTTTCCATCAGACATTTGAGATATGTTCAATTAATTACTGAAATTATGAGAAATCCTAATATTAACCACTGAGTTTCTGAAATATATTTCAGAATTAAATTTTCTATTGGGATTTGTGAATTAACATTTATAAATGAGCATACAATGTGTTTTGGTTTTTTCCCTCTGTGTTATTTCTACTAGAATTAGGTATCAGGATTATGCTAGCTTTCCAATATTAATAAGGAAGCTTTATATCTGTTTATAAGATCAAAAGAAATTTAAATAGCAAAGAAATAATCTTTTCTTTATGATTGAACAAGCATGCCTGAGAAGTGGCTCCCTTGGGGCCAGCAGCTTTTATGTTTTGACAACTTCATCTTTTTCTTCCATGGTTATTGTTCAGCTCAGAATTTTTTCCACATCTTGCTTTAATTTGGTTCCTTACTTTTCCTAAAAGGTCATAAATATTAATGAAAATTTCAGGTCCTCTGCAAAATACGTACTTCTTGAGTTCAGAGATATAATCAATTACAAACATCACCAACTTTATATCAGCTTCTTAGGAAAAAAAATCCCATTAAATTAACTAAAAAACTAATTTATTAATTAACAATGGCATACCTTTAAATATACAATTGTGAACCACTTTCTTCAGCGTCTCAAAGTTTAAGTCTGTGATTCTTTTTTCCCATTAGTAGTCAAAAGGTTTTTGAAACATTTTGCCCATGAGCAACTGATTATTTAATATACCATGAAAATAAAATGTTTTTTACAGTGCTTGAACTTGAATAATTTCTCGCATTTAGGTTTAACGGTAACATTTAAGTAATATCAAATAATATTAATGTTTCTATATGTATTTCTTGTTTATTAAAGGCTTTGTTTTGCTTTTTTCCCTTAATTGAATAGTATCCAGCAGTTAAACAGCTTCTATTGAAAATCAATCTGTAACTTTTGACAAACAGAAGTTCATTTCCTAAGTAATTAGCCTCTGTGCATGAACAGGTCACTCAAACACATTTGAGTATTGAAATGTGTCTAATATATTTGGAGATACAGATACACAATGACCAAAATGAAGATAAAAGCACAAATTATTACTAAATAATATCATAAGCCCAAAACTTAGTTTTTGAAAGGATACAAATATTGACAAACCTTTGTCAAGACTGATAAAGACAATAGGGGCACCTGGGTGGCTTAGTTGGTTAAGCATCTGCCTTCGGCTCAGGTCCTGATCCCAGGATTCTGGGTTCGAGCCCCACATTGGGGTCCCTGCTCATTGAGGAGTCTGCTTTTCCCCCTTCCTCTCTCCCTCCCCCAACTTGTGCTCTCCCTTACTCTCAAGTATATAATAAGATCTTAAAAAATAAGATTGATAAAGACAATAAGGAGAGAATGCACACATTCCTAACATTTAGAAGGGAACATCATTATAAGACCTAAAGATATTGACAAGATGATAATAAAAAATAATGAACAACTTTATGCTAATAAATTTGACCACTTAGATGAAATGGGAAAATTTCTTGGGAAAAAAAACCACATGATTTATCTAAAATAACATAAAATTAAATAGAAGAGATGAATAGTTCCATCTCTCTTAGAAACTGAATCTATAATTAAAAGTTTTTTTTCAGAGAAATCTCCAGGCCCTAATGACTTTAGTGATAAACATTTTAAAAAGAAATGAAACTAATATTACCCAAGTGTTTTTGGAAAACATAGGATGAAAGAACATACCAAAACCTGTTTTATGAAGCCAATGTAACACTGACAAAAAAAAGCAGATTGAAAGAAAGGAAAATTATACACCAATATCTATCAGGTACATAGGTGGGAAAACTCCTAACAAAATATTAGGAAATCAAATCAAGAACTATATAAAAAGAGTAACACATTATGACCAAGTGAGCTTTATCCCAAGAATGCAAAGTTCAGCATTTGGATATCAATCAAAGTGATTCATCATCTTAATAGAATGAAGAGAAACCATATGATCATCCTAATACATACAGAAAAAGCATTAAACATTCATTCATGATAATACCTCTCAACAAATTAGAAATAGAAGGAAGATTTTTAAACTGATGAAGAGTATCAACAAAAAAACCTACCCCTAACATACTTAGTCAGGAGAGACTGAATGCTTTTTCCCTAAGTCCAGAAATAAGTCAAAGTTGCCCACTCTCACTTCTATTTAATATTGTGTCCTAGCTAGTGCAATAAGGCATGACAATGAAACAAAAGGTATACATAGGAAAGGAATAATTAAAATTATTTTTATTCATAGATGATATGATTATATATGTAAGAAATTCTAAATGAATCTGTATGGACTGCTGGAACTAACAAGGAAATATAGCAAGCACACAGGATACAAATCAATGTACAAAATTAATTATATTTCCTTTTTTTAAGATTTATTTATTTATTTAAGAGAGAGGGAGAGAGCAGGGGCGGGGAGTGAAGAGGAGGAGAAGGAGCAGAGGGAGAGAGCCAGTTTCAAACAGATTCTGCTGAGTGCAGAGCTAGTTTCCAGGCTTGATGCCAGGACCCTGAGGCCATGACCTGAAGAAAAATCAAGAGTGGACACTCAACTGATTGCACCACCCAGGTGCCCCAAAATTAATTATATTTCTATGTATTAGCAACAAACAATTGAAAAATCAAATTTAAAAACCATTATCATTTGCAATGGAATAAAAAACCTAATATGCTTATAAACAACATGTAAGATCTCTATACTGAAAACAGCAAACTGTTACAAAGAGAAATTAAAGATAACCTGTACCATAGATATATTTCTATCCCTAATAAAATACTTTATTAGTTATTATAATTTTATAAGATTTAAAATCATATAGTTAAAGATTTCTTTTTTTTTAAAGATTTTACTTATGTATTTGAGAGAGAACATGCACAAATGGGAGATGAGGGGCAGATGGAGAGGGAGAAGCAGACTCCTCACTGAATCGGGGGCTTGAGGGGGAGCTCCTTCCCAGGACCCTGGGATCATGATCTGAGCCAAAGGCAGATGCCTCATGAACCAGACAGGCACCCCCTAGTTAAAGATTCCTAACTTTTTTCTTCTTCTAATGTCTTTTTCCAGATTGTTTTGGCTTTTATGGGTCCTTTGTGTTTTCTTATAAATATTAAAATCAATTTGTTAATTCTTACCAAAATGCTAGAATTTTGAATGGGATGATATTGAATCTACTAGTCACTTTGGGAAGGATTCACATTTAAACAATAATGAGATTTGCAATACACTAATGTATATTTTTGCAATTGTTTAGGTATTCTTTAATTTCTCTCTGCATTGTTCTGTAGTTTTCAGTGAAAGCTGACGATTTTAGTTTTCTTTCATTCTATATTAAAGACTCCCTTCTCCAATAATGAGATAATCAGCTCTTGAAATCCTTCACATATTTACCTGTTTGATCAATTCCTCTGGATATAATCCATTCCCCATCACTGCTATCACATTCCTCCCCACCAGAGATGACTTCATCATGCTACTTGGGTGCTGACAATCTCTGCTGGGTTTTTCTTTTTTTTTTTTTTTAATTTTAAAAAGATTTTTGTATTTATTTGACACAGAGAGAGAGATCACAAGTAGGCAGAGAGGCAGGCAGAGAGAGAGAGAGGGAAGCAGGCTCCCCGCCGAGCAGAGAGCCCGATGCGGGGCTCGATCCCAGCACCCTGGGATCATGACCTGAGCTGAAGGCAGAGGCTTAACCCACTGAGCCACCCAGGTGCCCCTCTGCTGGGTTTTTCCTCACGCAGACATCCTCCATTCCCTGCTTGGGCTTCGACCCCATGTCTGGCCAACCTCATGTATATATGCCCTCCTCACTCTGCTTGGACCCTGGCATTTCACACCTTGATTACCACACATGTAGACGTCTACCTCCTATTGTTGGGTTCTGATTCCTAACACTGGGTCATCATTACCCAACACACACACACACACACACACACACACACACACACACTCTTCAGACCCTATCTGGACTCTGATATCCTGTGTAAGTCCTTTAACCTTTGAGCCTTCTCACCCTACTCAGCCTCAGCCCATGCCACTCTGTTTTACATGGGGACACTCCACTAAATGGCTTTAATGGCTAATTCTTTTGGAAATGGAGGAAAAGGAAGAGAAGAGAAGAGCAAGATGGACTTCTTAATAAATCTCTCTATCTATTGGGGTAATTAGATAGCCATTAGAGAAGGACAACATTGATCTAGCCCTCAACTGTGTACTAGCATAAATTCCAAATTAATTAGAAATTTAAATTTGAAAAGTTAAATTACATATATTCTAGAAGAAAATATGGATGAATTCCTTTATTAGAGAGTAGAATACTTTCCTACTTAGGACACAAAACCCAGAAGCAGTGTTCACATATATAAAGTAAAAAGACAGAAGGCCAACTGGGAAAAAATACTGCTCCCTATATCACCTCATGTATAAAGAGCTTCTAGAAATAGAGATGAAAACTACCAATAAAACTCTGGAGAAATGGCTGATTCCAGGTCTGCGGCAGCAAATGTACAACATAAACCAGACACCTCAATCTCGAAAGGAAGGAAGTTATTGAAACTCATTGGGTCATATCAGAAGGACTCTAGAGCTGACTTGAATTGGCTTCCACTTGTATCAAAAATGGGAGGATTGAACCATCAATAAGGAATAATAACTGCAATGAGTTGAATCCTATCAAACATGTTTAAATCCATGAGTTCACAGCGATATTTTGAAAAGAAAATCAAACTTGTGGTCCCCATTAGAAGATGCAAATGAACCCACTCAATCTGAAAATTGGTAAACAAAGAAAAGGTATTTATCCTGCATTTTGTGTACAAACTGTGATGAATATATACATAGACACACATATTCATATTCCTTTGATGAGAGAATGTTCTTTATAAAAGATTTCTAGGTGATAAATGCAGAAAGAATGATAGAATTAGGAGTATCAACATTTCAGAACCCCTAATGAAAATGGGATCTAGGCAAAATATTCTTGCTAAAACACCAAACCTGAACATATAAAGCCTGTAAGTACAACTGTACAGCACACACATGGGATAGAAAGGCTTATTAAACAATTCTCCATTGACACAGTAATGAGATGCGATGAGAGGAAGACTCTATAGGACAAATGACCCACTTTCTTCAAGAATAAATTGCAAATAAAAATAGAAAGGAGGAGGGGCACCTGGGTGGCTCAGTAGGTTAAAGCCTCTGCCTTCGGCTCAGGTCGTGATCCCAGAGTCCTGGAATCAAGCCCCGCATTGGGCCCTCTGCTCAGCAGGGAGCCTGCTTCCTCCTTTCTCTCTGCCTGCCTCTCTGCCTACCTGTGATCTCTGTCTGTCAACTAAATACATAAAAAAGAAAATACAAAGGAAGAGGAAACTGTGGATTACAAGAGATGCAGGGGATTTATCAACCAGTGCATAATGGGGATCCTGTTTGGATTTGATTCCAACAAGACAACTCTGGGAATAAACAAAACAAAAAACAATCAATAAAAGCATTTCTATGACATACTGAGAGATCTCACTGGGGGAATAAGACACTAAGGAACTTTTTTAAAGGTACAATAATGGTATTGTGGTTATATTAAAAGAAAAAGTCCTTATCTTTTAGGATTGACACATTCATGGATGAAGTGTTTTAATACCAGTGATTTGTTTTAAAGAAATCTGGCATTTGGGGGAGAAATGGTGGAGGTAGAGATGAAAGATTTTCCAGGTGTTCAAAGTGATTGAAGACTGATCCAGAAA
The DNA here is from genome assembly GCA_004024625.1 of Mellivora capensis. Lineage (NCBI taxonomy): Eukaryota > Metazoa > Chordata > Mammalia > Carnivora > Mustelidae > Mellivora > Mellivora capensis. Next base: position 24,682 of record PISX010010482.1, on the reverse strand, counting down.
AATCTTCAGCACTTGCCTATGTTGAGGCCAAACAGACACCTTCGGGGGTGTCTTTGGACCGAGGTGCCATATAATCAGCTCCCCTTATCCACACCTATTAAAGTTTGGCTGTCTTCGTTTTCCACAGTTAGCTAAGAATTTATCTCCATGATTAGCACCCATCCTTAATTGCCTTTACTTCAACACTTTCTCTTATAGCATGAAGCAAACGCATTTTTTTTTAATTTTCAGAATTCATTCCTGCTATGGTTCTCTTTTCTAAGTGACAGAAGTATAAAATACATCCTCATACAACACCATTGTTTTTGTTTGTCCACAGTTCCTCACATGTCATAGGGTCTCTGTTTTCATAAATGAAATTTCTTTGACAAGCATTGATGAATGATTTAATACAATGCTTGCTGTGTGTCCAAGACTCACTGAGGTGTCTTTGGGAACGTGAATAAGCAGAATTTCAGACCTTCCCTTCAAGGAAATGGTGAAGTCCAAGTGCTGGGTACATCATAGGAGAGCTATGAAGGTTGATGCCCTTCTCTTTCCGTGTGCTTGTTGTTGTTCAGAAGGGCAGGTGACACAGTCGTGGAATAGAGAGACCAGCTCATATTTCCTGGGTGTTGTATACAAGCCGACACCATACATAGTATGTCAACTAGGTTTTAAACAGGATTGACCATGGTGGATCTGAAAAGCATTCTTGATTTTTCCCAAGACTCTGACCGTTCTATTCAGTGTTCCAGTGAATACCCCTTCTAAGGGGACGTTTCAGTTCATCTCATCCTATGTGGAGCTGAGGCTTTGGAATATTGATAGGGATGAGTCTTCCTCCTGGGTCATTACAAATACCGTATTCATTCAACAAACTCACATGTGCCTACCATGTGCCCAGCATTGCACTCAGTACAGTGATGTAATAGAGGAGAACACAGACACAAACTGCACTGTTCTGTAGCTTGTGATGCCATGCAGAAGACAGATGTTTGTCGAATAACCACATGCACACACGCGTGTAATTGCAACCTGTGGCAAGTGCTTTGAAAAAATGTTTTTTTTTTCTTTTTTTTTTAAAGATTTTTTCTTTTTTTTTTCAGTGTTCTCAAATTCAATGTTTATGCACCAAACCCAGTGCTCCATGCAATACGTGCCCTCCTTAGTACCACCACCAGGCTGTGGTTTTTGTTTGTGTTTTGGTTTGGTTTGGTTTTAGAATGTATAATAAGAGGACCCAATTTACCTAAGCAGCAGGCTAGGATGTCAAGGCTTCACAGGACTTAGAACTAAGGGGTGGGATAGCACGGGGGCTGAGGGCTGCCTGGGGCTTGCTGGCAGTGTTGCAGGGCTGATATTGAAGAGCCTGAGACAGAAGGGACCGTCTGTGTAAAGACACGGAGGCAGAGAACGAGGAGGAAATTGTCTGGAGATGCTATTTCAGGCATTCTAACTGGGAAACATACTCTGACCCTAACATAAAGGATAACCAACTCAGCTCAGCTACTGACTATCCACGAGGATGAGGGAATGCTCTGGGCTGTTGAGCAGATGAGGTTGCGGGAGGAAATGATCGAGTTTTAAGAGAGCAGCGCATGTTCAGGGGACTGTGTTTTCTCTTAATCTCTTTTTTCGTCTTTTGTGTCTGTGACTCAGAAGGCAAGATAACCAACCTCTGAAAACCCTACGAATTCAGTTGTTCACTGTCCTAAGGAGAAGTCGGTTGCTTAGAGCCGACAGAAACATCTAAGTCATAATTCTTATAGTAGAAGAGAAGAGATTATATTTTCTTTAAACCACCAAAATGAGTTTTAATTCAAATGAAAACAGAGGAAGGGATTTCAGAGCTCTCCCAAGCATTTGGACAAAAAGGAGGTTGAGGTAGGGGAAGGGGGCAGAACAAAAAGAACCTAGAAGCCAGCACTTACCGTGCATTTGAGTGGATGAGTGGATCGGTGCGTGAACACTGTGCTGTGTTATGTATATACTACATAATATGTATTTATGTCTGTTACATTACATACTCCTACGCCACACACACCCAACACAAACCCAGTTTCTTTAAAAATTCTCAACAATCTTCCTTGTAAGGTCATCACTGTAGTTGTTATTATTTTTATCATCATTTCACTGACCAGGGAAGGTAACTAGTTCAGATTACCTGATTAATTATGTGCCATTTTCACTAAACCTCATGGGAACAAGGATGGTGTGAGCTTCCTCAGCGGTTTTGTCTTTCTTGCCAACACTGGCCATTTGGCTCAGTACAAGGGGCCGGCCCCGCCTTGCCCCCATTACAGCTAACAGTCCACGTTACCCAGTGTCATGGTGATACGGAGTGTTCTCTGCCAGGGCCACTTGGGAAGCAGGTCTTTGCATTCTCAAAGTATACACACTTCTCCTGTATGTGGAAGAGAATGCATTTTCTGTAGATCCTGCTTTGCAAATCATTTTGGTTCTCCCCTTGGGAAATATATGTGCAGGACAGGTTCTGCTTAGGAGTCCTTTATCATGGATTGTTATCAGGTTTACACATCTTTGGAGAGTGTTTCGATTACAAGCAGAAAAACTGATTTTTTAAAGCTGAAGTTAAGCCAGCATATTATTAATAAAAGTGTCTTTTTATTAAACACACACACACACACACACACACACATATACATGCTCACATGCACACACACTCTATAGATGGGGAAGAAACCCCCCACTGCTGAGAGATCCATCATGGTCTTGCTGTATATTAGAAGACAGGCACTGTTTCTGCCAGGCAGTATTCTCCTGGTCTCCTTGGAGACCACCAAGAGGAGACAAGCCATGTGAAAGTCAGGAAGCTTGGTGGGCAGTGGAATAACAAAAGCTGATTATAGCCTCTTCAGGTGAGGAACATTCCAGAGAAACAACATGATTGAGATCCAGAAGCTATAATTTTGAATTTACCACTGACTGGCTAAGGAGAATTTGCAAGTCACTGAATTCTTTGTCGTTCAATTGTCTCATCTAAAAGGAAGAAAAAGAGGGACACCCAGGTGGCTCAGTCAGTTTGAGGGACTGCCTTTAGCTCAGGTCATGATCCCAGGGTCCTGGGATTCAGCCCCCACATCAGGCTGAGCAGGGGAGTCTGCCTCTCCCCTTCACCTTGCTCATGCTTTTTCTCTCTCTGTCTGTCTCTCTCTCTCAAATAAATAAATAAAATCTTAAAAAAAATAAAATGGGGGAAAAGATACTGCCCCTTACTTCCTATGCATTGATTATTAAAATGCCTAAGAGTAAAGACATCATATTTTCCAAGTGACTGAATTTGGAAGCTTCACACAGAAGTGATAGAAGGATTTGGTGGACATAAAACTAATATTTGGTCTTTCTGAGCCTCCTATGTAAAATAATACCTAGCTCAGATGAGATCATGTATTTGAAACACATAACATATAATTGAAGAGTAAACACACTAGCACCCAGCAAACATCTCCTATGCAATTGTTAATATAATAAGACAGAGCACAATGTAATGATTTTGATTTTTTTTAAAGATTTTATTTATTTATTTGACAGAGACTGAGACAGTGAATGAAGGAATACAAATAGGGGAAGTGGGAGAGGGAGAAGCAGGCTCCCCACTGAGCAGGGATCTGGGGATGGGGCTCAATCCCAGGACCCCAGGATCATGACCTGAACCCAAGGCAGATGCTTAACCGTTTAACCAACAGAGCCACCCAGGTGTCCCTATAATGATTTTTAAAATAAGCACATGATTTGGAAACAGACAAGCCTGGGTTGGATTCCTAGTCAGTCTCCATTTGACATTGGTACAATAATAAACCTTGCTGTTCGCACACTTTTTACATGGGGAAAATAGTTCTGTTTTGAGGAGTAATTACACGGACCATTTGGTACCGTATTTAATGCATAGGAAGTATTCAAGAAGCAGAGACTTCTGTCTGTCTAGATAGCCGTGCACCCACCCACTGTGTGTCTGTATCTTACAGGGTAGCTTATCATGCTCTGAAACACCTGCTTCTCTGAGACCAAATCACATTAGAAATATTGACCCGCTGAATTCAAAGGGCTGCATCCAAAGTCTAACCCTTTTCCAAAGAGGACGAGTAAGATGAGAACATGCAACAAAAACATCTCCTCTCCCCTTGAAATACTACCAAATTCGAAAAACGAGTGTCCTGTGCATACACTGTGCTATGGAGTGCACCAAGAGACATATTTGCAATATTTGTGAATAATTATTAACACTTATCATAACTGCTTCTTGACACCACTATCTCAGTTTTGTTTTGTTTTGTTTTGTTTTTGCTATAATTCTGTATGCATTATTTTTTATTTGTGGCAATAATTTGGCCTGGTATCTTTGGAGTTAGCGGTGCTATTACTAATTACAGACCGTATCACTGAGGAAAAAAAAAACATTGGAGTTTTTGGTGTCCTAAATGTCTGAAATCAATTTATGAAGCTGGGACCAAGCCCCATGATCAGCACATAGTAACTGCTAATGTTCTCCTTCTCCTCTAACTTAATTTGGTTGTCAAGGAGAGATATGTAGTGTGATTTAGGCCAAATGATGATTATCCAAATAGATGGAGCCTCATAGCAGCCAGTGTAACGGTCTGTCACACTTGCTTGGTTGTATCTGGAGCCTGTGTAAATGGCTATATATTGCTACACACACACACACACACACACACACAATTTATGTATCATATCTATAAAATGTTCTTGATTTAAAAACATTTCCACAGAGTGTTTCCTTTAAGGACCTATACTTTTCTTTCCTTAACTTTATTAATCAAAACTTTCCCTGATTTTCACTTTCCTGGAATTAAACTAAATTAACTCTTAGAACAAAGACGTTATCTGTCATAAAAGATACCTAATTTTCAGATCCTGAAATTTCTATAACCATGTCACGTTACAAATGTTTACATTTTAATACTGGTACAGCAAAAAGGTTAAATATAAAATACATTAGTTTTGATAGTAGTATTGAATTCAGCACCTATTTGGCAGAACTATTTGTACAAAATAATGTAGTTCCTTCTGATAACAACACAAAAACACGAGCTTTGGTTTCAGTGACTATAAAATACTAGAATATAATCATAGTCAACTAAAAATTCTAGTAATCCATGTCAACTGTATCTGGTGGTATAGAATATTTTAAATAGTGTTTTTATTATTGGCTCAGCAAAGCATTTTTCCGGTAGGCTATCTAATTCTGAAAGCACACACAAAATCAGGTGTTAAAATAATATTTGATAAAACGAGCTTCCAATGAGATAATCACAAGTACAGAAATAGGGCTAAATAAATTGTACCAAAAAATCAATAGTTAGAATGAAAGTCACAAATTAAAAGGATAGATTTTGCTGATGGAAAAAGCTCAAACCTAAAGTATAAAAGATGAGGCTTAAATATGCCATTACTCAGTTAAATGATTAAATCGACAGCAGTAGGTTTAATTTGTTTGATTTAGCAACCTGAGAATGAACTCGTATTTACAAGAAAACCACTACCTAACCTATTTGTTTTTCTTGCTATCTGTGATAGGATCTTAAAGACGGAGACAGAAAAAATTGCTTCAAAGTTCAGATGATAGTTGATAACACTGCATTCTGTAATTGAAATTTGCTAAGGGAGCAGAAGTTAAATGTTTTTACCTTCACCCCAATAAGATAAATACGTGAAGTGATAGATGGGGAGAATCCTTTCACAATGTAAACATATATCAAACCACTATGATGCACACTTTAAATAGCTTACAGTTTAGGGCGCCTCGGTGGCTCAGTTGGTTGAAGGTCCAACTCTTGAACTCAGCTCAGGCCTTGATCTCACAGTAGTGAGTTCAAGCCCCCACTGGGATCCATGCTGGGCATGGAGTCTACTCCAAAAAAAAAAAAAAAAAAGCTTAGAATTGTACATGTCAATTGTAACTCAGTAAAACTGAAATCAGAGGGGCGCCTGGGTGGCTCAGTGGGTCAAGGCTCTGCTTTCAGCTCAGGTCATGATCTCAGGGTCCTGGGATCGAGCCCCGCATTGGGGTCTCTGCTCAGTGGGGAGCCTGTTTCCCCTTCTCTCTCAGCCTGCTGCTCTGCCTACTTGTGATCTCTCTCTGTCAAATAAATAAATAAATAAGTAAAATCTTTAAAAAAAACCAAACAATCTGAAATCAGAAACAAAGTTCAGACCCCCATTTATTGACTCCTTTAAGTCAATAACATAAAAGCTTTAAATACTCATTCTGAGTAAATGACTTTCTATTTATTAGGAATCCTGAGCACATGCACTGTGTTATCCCCCATTCTCTGATAAAGACTTTACTTTGGGAAGAAGTTTTTGGAAGAGGCAGCAAGACTTACTGCTCCTCAATAAAACAATGATATGAGAACTTCTGAGAAGTTGCCAAGAACAATTAAGAAAGATGTTGCTTTTCACGCAGACCACTCACTGAAGACTGGCTTTGCATCTTAGTCAATGAGCAGATCCTCATTATTTATTTAGACTCATCTGGCAGTTATTCTCTGAAGAGCTCGTTAGAGTAAATTATTCCAATATTATGTTCATTTACAGACTCACGTTATTTACCCTTAGGTTTATCTTCACATTTTTGCAGATCTTACCCACTACTCATGTCTTGAATCTAGTCACATCTCTCCATCCCCACTACCACCGAGCCTCGCCCAGACTATCATTCTTCACTTAGATGAACAGAATTGCCTGGAAAGAGGGCTTTCTACCTCTGCTTTCACCTCCTCCACCTGTTCTCTACTCCACAGTCCCCACGATGTTGTTTCTGCAAAGAAGCCTGCTGGGATTTTGAGGAAGATTACATTGAATCAGTACATCAATTTGAGGAGTATGGTTACCTTAATAAGAAATATTAAGTCTCTGGTCCATGCATGTGAATATCTTTGCATTTATTTAGGTCTTTTCTAATTTCTTTCAAAATATTTCACAGTTTTAACACTACAAGTTTTGCAGTTCATTTATTAATTTTACTTCTAGGTATGTTATTCCTTTTGATGTTATTGCAGATTGTTTGTTGCTGATGTATAGAAATATGATCAATTTTTGGGGTTGATCATCCTGCAACCTTGCTTAACTCAGTTAATAGTGGATTCCTTAGGATTGTTCATAGAAAAGATATTCCTTAGGGTTTTCTATATAAAGGATAATGTCATTTGAAACTAGAGATAGTTTTACTTCGCTCCTTGAATACAGATGTCTCTCATTTCTTTTTCTTATCTAATGACTCTGTCTACGACCTCCAGTGCAATGTTGAATAGAGATGGTGAGAGTAGTCATCCTTGTCTTGTTCTTTATCTTAAGGGGTAAAGCCTTCAGCTTTTCACCAATAAGTTATGATATTCGATGTGAAAATTTTATAGAAGACTTTGATCAGATAGAGGAAATTCCCTTTTATTTCTAGTTTATTGAATTTTTTTTTTCATGAAAGGGTATTGGATATTGTCAAATGCTTTTTCTGTGTCTGTTAAGATTGACATGTGGTTCTTGTCCTTTTCCCTCTCCATTCTTCAGATGATATCATCTCTATTGATCTATTTTAGGCTTATGCACAGTTTCTCTGGCCTCCTTCCCCAGGGAAAGTACAGTTTTAGCCAGTTCTTTGATTGAGCCATGTGTTAAGCTTCAGGCTTGTTATCACACCTAGCTGTTAGTCCCCACTGATTAATAGCTGATTTCTCTCTTGTTTTTGACAACACCTTCCGTGGTAAATTGCCCCACAGTCTGATCCAGTTAAAGCTGGGCTCTTTTGCAGGGGTAGTCTTTGAGGCTTGATTCATCTCAGGAGAGCTCTTCTTAACTATCTTGTTCTTTGGTTTTCTCTGTCATACTTCTATTGCTGCTCAACAATTTGTCTTGCTGTTATTAAGGAGACTCCTAATTGCTCACCTCTGAGAACTCTACTGCTTTCATTAATGCCCTTGGGCTTGAACTTCCCTATGCTCTGTTAGAAATAAAGGGTGCTTTTCCTGATTTCTTTATTTAAGCTGATATCACCTGTCACTCTTCCTTCATTTACCTTGCTTTATATTTCCTCATAGCTCTTACATTGACCTGGCATTACATTTTATATGGGTTAATTTTATTGTCAATCTCTACCATTAGAATTGTAAGCTCCTTGAGGGTAGACTAATGCTGTATACCTAGTTCTTAGAAGAATCCTTAGCATATAGTAGACACAATATATAATAGGTAAATAAGTGATGCAGTGAATAGCAAGGAATAAATATCAATAAATACCACTATTAAATGGAAAAGGGAAACTTTATAGTGAAAGTCTAGCATTTGCATACAGATTATTATTAAGAAAACCTTTGAGGGATGCCTGGGTGGCTCAGTTGGTTGGGCAGCTGCCTTCGGCTCAGGTCATGATCCCAGCGTCCTGGGATCGAGTCCCGCATCGGGCTCCTTGCTCGGCAGGGAGCCTGTTTCTCCCTCTGCCTCTGCCTGCCACTCTGCTTGTGCTCTCTCTCTCTGACAAATAAATAAATAAAATCTTAAAAAAAAACCTTTGATGTTTATGATAACACAACAGTGTTGAGAAAATGAAAAGTAGAGTGGGATGAGCAGGTCTAATGTTCCAAATGAGGGTGAACTCAAAAATAATAATGATGATAATACTAATGACGGTAAAAATACAGCTAACACAAACTAATGCTTAGAGTGGACCAAGCCCTATGCTGTGCTTGGGTCCTTTATTTTATTTAATATTCACAATGATGCTTTGAGGGAAGTACTGTTTTGTAGATGTGTATTGTGAACACAGAAATGTTAAGGAGTAAATGCAGAGCACAACTGGCAAATGGCAACATTTTGTGCCCAGATGAGACAGTTAGACTTCAGAACCTATTTTATTAAGTAAGCTATACTACTATGCCTAAACAGACATCACTTTATGAATGGAGAAAATGGCTCCCTACACAAGTTCTGAGGGGTCCCCCATGAGGTATGTCATTTGTCTACAACTCAAGTGTGATCTAGGGACTGCTGCTTTTCTGCACAGGTACCCACTGGGTTTGCATCACCTCCTGGTGAACATCCTGGTCTTCGTGGTGTCCTGTGGCTACTCCAGACCCCATCACCAATGCACTAATTCACAGGGCTAGAATCACAATGGTTAATAAGTCTGGAGCAGAAATGAAGACCATGCTCATGGTACTCACTCTGTGTTGCATTTTATCTACAATCTGGGAAGCCACACAATGCTAGAATTTTTCTTTGGGGATGAAAATACAGACTTGTGACCAACAGAGCGTTAAGTTTAAACCCTCAACTCAAAATAGTGAATAGAGTTTTAAATTTTCAAATATTTCAAGAAAACTAATAACGTGAAACAGAGGCACCGATATCATGAAAACACAAGAAATACATAAGGGTGCAGAGTTAATGGGGGGAAACAACAAAAAAACATGAACAAAAAAGGATTTGTAGCTCTTATAGATCAAGACAAGAATTCTTGGAAATTAAAAAGAAAAGTGTAGATTGCAAAGTAGACGTGAGAAAACACAAATTAGCGGCCCAAGAGATTGAAAGAGGAGTCTCGCAGAATTGATTGCAGAGAAGAGAGTAGGCTGACAGAGTTGGCAGAGGTTGGCTCTGACCGCATGCAGAAAAATTGTTATCTGGGGGCACTGCTACCACCAGCAAAGCCAGTATTCGCTTGGCATTTGAGAAGCTGGAGGCCAAGTAGGGGTTTGAGACTCCAGTTGGGTTTTAGTATTAATATGGTTGGCTTTGTATTTCACAGAAATTATTTTACTTCATGTTATTTCCTTCTCTATGTGAAGTTTGTATGTCTAAGAGAGTAAGTGTATGAATCTGTTTCCCAATGTGAAAGGACCACCAGCCTCTACCATCCATTGTTCAAAATTCTTTTCTAAGGCCAGTGAAGCAATGTGTGAGATGGATGTGAAAGGCCTCCTGACATGGGTTGTTTCTAAGTATCTTCCGGTGGATGGCCACATGTATGATCTATATAATCTGGAACTTAAAATAGCTTTCCTGTACCTGGTACCTATTGAGGAGAGGAAAGCAAACTCAAAGTCTTGGCTGGGGTTGATAACTCATGGCGGATATAAAATTCAGATGTTGTGTTTTATTAGGGAAACTGTTAATTTTATGATAGCTACTCTGGACTGTTTATACCATGAAAAACTCATAGAGAAGCTTGCCATAATTTCATACCTTACTGATGCCTCTGTAGATGTTATGGGAGTGTTATGTAAGATCATTAGAGCAGAGCTAGTTGGAGTGTGTGTCCCCAGGGAGCTACCTGCCAAGTTAGAGACTTGTCTGAACCTATGTCCCCGAGATAGGTCTTATCTGAAAGAACGTTCTCTGATGTGATAAATATGTGCTTTCTCCCTGACTTTCCTTATGTGAATAAAGGTGATTTCTTTTTCTTCTGGCAAAGTTCTCTAAAACGACTATGGCACAGACAGTTTGAAAATAGATTTATTATTCTTGGGAGCTGTGGATATCCAAAATAGGGGTCAATTTATTCTGGGACATCTTGAGCAAAGGGATGGGAAATTGCTTAGAGGATAGGTTTCAAAATCTCTAAAAGTGTAAGTTTCTAAAAGCCTATATTTAATGAGATCGTTTTGTTTATAATGATTCAGTTACGGTAAGAATTGCTGACTGGCTTAATGACACCCTAAAATTTAAAATGAGTGAGGATACAACTTAGAATTCATTTCAGAACAGTGTCCTTCAAGATTATAACTGGCTACGGGCACTCATACTTGCAAGTAATCTGTAGTCACTCGGGCAAATTCCTGAAGAGCCTATGGAGATTTATGCACCGTGGCTGTCAAGAGAACAATCACGAAGCCCACTATGTACCAGTTGAAGGGATGAGTCTTTAAGTTAAAAAAGAAATTTGAAAAATATTAAGGCCAGTATTTAGATGAGATGTTTATTCTGCAAAACATTTTAAACTAGAGATTCTATCCAGTTTATATACTCAAAGACAATCCTGAGAAAAACTTTTTTTTTTTCCAACCAGGTGAATTTCAAAATATCTATACCTATTCTCCCACAATCTTCCTGGGCAAGAAGAAAGAATGGCAGTGCTTTACTGAAATGTCTGAGGTGGCCCAAGGAGTTTAACAATGGATGGGTGCCTGGGTGGCTAAGTGCCTGCCTTCAGCTTGGGTCATGATCTCAGGGTCCTGGGATCAAGCCCCGCATCAGCTCCCTGCTGAGTGGGGAGTCTGCTTCTCTAACTGCCCTACCCCACACCCACTTGTGTGCTCACCTCTTACACAAAAATAAATAAAATCTTTTTTTAAAACAGTTTAAGTGGATCAAGATTCTAATGATTTGAAATCTTCAGCAGTCTGAAGATGGATAAAACTTGGCCTTATATATTAACACTCTCCAGAATTGCTTCAACATTTGTTTGTTCTAGAACTCTGTGGCTCATTACAATTGTTTCTGTTAATAACAGAAGTTCACAAAGTACGGGTCACAGGGCAAATCTGGCCTGCTGCCTGTTTTTATAAATAAAGCACTATTGGAAGACAGCCATTTGTGTATTGCCTCTGACTGATTTTGACTTAAAACGGCTGATTTGAGTAGTTGTGACAGAGCTCATAGGGCCCTCAAAACCTAAAATATGTACTATGTGGCCATTGATAGCAAAAGGTTTTAAATTCCTACCTAGAGCATCCCATAACATAACATAACAAGCTTCCTGAAGATGCTCATCTAAATGAAGGCACAAGAGGGGTGAACATTTTGTGCTACAAAATACGAATGAGTGTATCAGTGTGGATAAAACTCAAACCGCAGTAAACTTTGTTGTGAGCCCAGCCAAGGAAAGATCCTGAAGCCTGCTGGGGTCACTACTGTCTAACCACCAGAGACACTGACCATGTTATGAGGTGTGCCACAGATATCCCAGCCCATGGGCCCCACAGCTGTAGGAGGTTTAATCCTCTGTCCATCTACAGGGTTGTAAAGCAGCATCAGCTGAGACCAGCTCACACCACTGAGGAGATGCTCCCTAGGCTGCGGCAGGAGCACTGGCATCATGAGCGTCATTTTTCGCCAAGTCCCACCCAAGCTGGTGAGTGACGGTCCTTTCTGCACCATCACCATCAGGATAAGTGTTGACCAGGACCAAGAGATATCATTTAGATTTGTATTTTCAAAGAAGGTGGAATATTTAATAAATAGAAAAGAAATGTGACTTAGCTCAGAATAGAGGTGTAGACTGACAGGGAGCTCCAGTTTGTGTGGAGCTGGTATCAGATCTTAGAGGCTTGTTTTGAAGGGACATGCAGGGGGGCTCAACGTTCCCGCTCCCTGAGCACTGAGGAGTTTTCTGGAATGTGGGATTTCCATGCTAGAGCTAGGCAAGTTCTGGGCAAACCAAGAAAAGTTAATTACCCTGGGGCCATCGCTCTTCAAAGGAAAGTTGTGGAGGAGTCAGGTCAGCATCAGGGCGGTGTGACCTGTTCCTTTTTCCCCCTCCCTTTTTATTTACAACTAACTGGGCATCCGGAACCAAACAAAAGCGCCTCCGCACAGAACAGCGGGACGCCTGGGAGGTCCACCCACGTGCACATCCAAAAGCGGGTCGGGAGGACCTCAGAGGACGCTGTGTACCGGGCGGAGTCTGAGGACGGCCCACCCCCACTTGCTGCGGTCAGGAAAGAGGGACTCCAGAGAGTACGCAGCGGGGCGCTCGCGGGAAAGAGAGAATTTGGGGAGGACCAGCCCGCCTGCTGGGAGAAACGGACAAGTCCTCAGAGCGAGACACCGACAATTCTGGAGTCAGAGGAAAGGGAGGAACGGCTGAGGCAGCCCCACCCCCGAGAGCCAACATGGCACCATGCTGGGGTCGTGCTGGTGGCCGCGCAGCCGCCAGGACAGTGGCTACCGGTCTGGCGGAGGCGGCGGCAAGTCAAAGTGTGGAGCGGGGACAGCGCGGTAAGAGAAACCCAAAACTTGTGCTATAGCACCACCTTCTGGACACGAGGAGAAAAGCTTCCGATTGCCCGCCTGTTGAACTGTTAGAATCCAAGTGCAGCCTTCCATAGAAATAAGAAAGGAGTTTGCTACTCTAAATGTGGCAGCAGAGGCACATTTCATGAAACACTATGAAAAGTCATAGTAATATGGCGTCACAAAAAGAAGATGACAATTCTTCAGCTACTGAATTCAAGGACATCGAATACTGCAATCTAATCAATAAAGAATTCAAAATTGTTATAGAGAAGAAACCGGTGGTTGCCAGAAGGGAGGTGGAGATGGGCAAAATAGGTGAGGGGGAGTACAAGATACAGGCTTCCAGTTAGGGAATGGATAGGTCATGGGAATAAAAGGCACAGCATAGGGAACAGAGGCAATGGTATCCTAATAGCGTTGTATGGTAACGATGGTGGCTAGACTTTTGAACACAGCATAACTCACAGAGATGTTGAAACACTATGTTGTACATTCGGCACTAATGTAACATTGTGTGTCAACTACTATTCAAATAAAAAATTTTAAAACAAAAAAAATCCTCAAGTAGCTGTTATGAACAAATTCAATAAACTACAGCAAATGCAGAAAGGCAATTAATTCAATAAGCCCAGGAATAAAATTAATGAACAGAAGGACTACTGTACCAAAGAGATTGAAGTTATTTAAAAAAAAACATGAAACAGAAATTCTGGAACTGAAGGAGTCAATAGATAAGATAAAGAATGCATTAGAAAGCTTTGGTAATAGGGCAGAGCAGATGAAAAAAAAGAGAATAAACAACCTAGAGGATAGGAATTTAGAAATTATTCAGGTGGAAAAAGGAGAGAGAATTAGAATTTTTAAAAAGTGATGAAATCTTACGAGAACCATTAGACTCTTTTAAGAGAGTCAATCTAAGAGTAAAGGGTAACTAGTTAATAATACTCTATTGCATGTTTGAAAGTTGCTTAAAGAGTAAATATTCAAAGTCCTCATCACAAGAAAAAAAACTTTTGTAACTATGTATGGGGTAGAATGTTAACTAGACTTTTTGTGGTGATCATTTCACAATATGTACAAATATCAAATCATTCTATTGTATACCTGAAACTAATAGAATGTTATATGTCAATTATAACTTGATAACAAATTTAAAAATAAAAAATAAGTAAAATCAGGAATGATGTTATTAACCCAATTCATATTTAAGTTTTATTATTAAAAACACCCAATTTACCTAGCTATTTAATTGCCTGAGATGACATGTAAGAGAAAACAAATATATATAACTATATGTTTACAGTTATATATTTAATATCATTATAGCATGTTAAAACCTTGCAGTCCTTGGGGCTCCTGGGTGGCTCAGTTGTTCAGCATCTGCCTTTGGCTCAGGTCATGATCCCAGGGTCCTGGGATCAAGCCCCGCATCAGGCTGCCTGCTCAGCAGGAAGCCTACTTCTCTCTCTCCCACTCCCCCTGTTTATGTTCCCTCTCTCTCTCTGTCTCTCTCTGTCAAATAAATAAAATCTTAAAAAAAAAAAAACAACAAACAGACCTTGCAGTCCTATCCTAATCCATATCATTAATGGGAGATAAATTAAAATTAATTTAGTGATGACAGTTTAGCAATCTAGATGACTATGTTTCTAGTAATGGGGAACTGGAGGAACAACTGCAGGTATTTACTAATTTTACTTACATTTCCAGGAAAGAAGAAGCAGAGGTTCTTTATATGCTCCACTTTCTGTATTGGCCATGGAGAGAGAAGTGTGAGTAAGTGAAAATATAGCGTTTCACACCTCTCAATCAAATTGTCATGCACAGATAGGGCACTTTTGGATGTGACATTAAAGATTACATCTAATGGACATAATGATGGCCCTATCTTACAGGGTTGCCTGAGGGCTATATAAGATAATGTGAGGAAAATACTTGTTGGAGGCATAAGTATTCAACAGATGCTAGCTAATAGGGTTATTAATCATAATCATTAAAGCACCTCTAACATAATACCAAGTTATCACAGTATTTGTTAACAACAGTCTTGGGAAAGTTACCACAATATTTCTGAGTTTTCTTTCCCATCTATAAAATGAGACTAATTTCCTACTCTCAAGAATTGCTGAGGGGAAAATATTTTTTAAAATTATGAAATTCTTATTTATTTATTTATTTAAGATACAGCTGACATATAACCTTATGTTAGTTTCAGGTGTATAATATAATGATTTAGCATTTGCATATATAGTGAAATTATCAGCACAATAATTCTAGTTAACATCCATCAAACACAGTTACAAGTTTTTTTCCTTGTGATAATTCTGAAGATTCACTCTTCTAGCAACTTTCAAGTATATAATACAGAATTAACTGATTTCACCATCTGTACATCACATCTCCAGGGCTTACTGATTTTATACGAAATTCTTAATATCAGCCTGGCACATAGTAAGCACCTATACATCCATTGATCCAACAATACAAACATCCATCTATCCACCCACTAAGCAAACATTTATTGGGCACATGCAAAGTGTTTTTGTGCTTTTACTCTAAGTGTTGGTCAGTCATTGTAGATAAATCATAGTCCCTAATTTCATAGACTTCATTTCCTGTTACACTGTAAACAAAATGTGGATTTTGACTTAAACGTATGACTTTATTATGATAGATAAATCAAGGTTTTTATTTACAAGTTGGGAATGATAACAAATGAGAGATTGTGTGTGAATGGGAAGACTTGTGTACCACGGCAAAGGAACTCAAAAATAAAGAGATATCATCTAGTAGAGTACTGATCAGTATATTAATAAACTCATCCTCTAAGGGGTGCCTGGATGGCTCACTAGGTTAAGCATCTGTCTCTTGATTTTGGCTCAGGTCATGATCTCAGGGTAGTGGGATCAAACTCCACACCGGGCTCCATGCCCAGCAGGGAGTCTACTGGGCATTCTCTCTCTCTCTCTCTCTCTCTCCCCCTCCACCCGCTGGCATGCACAAACACTCTCAAACAAACAAACAAACAAAACCTTTAAATAAATAAATAAATTCATCCTCTAAGAAAAAATGCACTTTAGAGGTGTAGTAACCAAAATGAGGACTGAGACATAAGTGTTGAGTAAACAGGAAAATATGGGATGATTTTTTTTCTTTTGATGAAAATGAAACTTTAGCGGCAGCTAAAGTAAAGACCCACAATAACTGTCTCGTAAGTTTCTCTGGCAAGAGCTGGCCATTCTCAGGAGAACTGTGAACTTCTCACTTGAGAAGTAAGGGTTAAGGAACCCCGGAAACCGTCAGGGATGATGAGTTCCAGGCCAGGGCTCAATCAGGTAGGGAGGCTACCTGGAACAAAAGAAGTCAAATCCACCCTTCCCTACAAAAAGCTCAGAGTCCTCAACGGGAGACAAAGCAAAACAGTCAAGAGGCAGGTGGATTTAGGAATGGAAGGTAAGCAAAAATATTAAGGTTAACGTCAAGAGGAAAAATGTCTAAGGCTATTATGTAAACAGGATCAGGATGCTTGAAGCTTATAATTAGGTGCTGGCTTGACTTAACCTGGAATAAAGGTTTTTCCCTAGTGATTCAGTTACTAGATCAATATGTGTGTAAATTACTCGTGAATAAATACGTGGGAGATGGGAATTCTTCCCCTGTGTGCTAACTTCGTAAGTTATAATATCATTAGATTTCTTTTCTATAGAAGTGTGGTCTCCCAAAGTGCCGGGGCTCCTGCTCTGCTTCTGGAAAAACAGTTCATTGCTTTAAAAATAGAAAACTTGAGTCCTGAGAATTACATAGGCCTTGAATCTAGTCCTTTGCTGAGAGGAAGTATAGATTTGAGGTGCATTCATGTTCCTCCATAAAATTCATTTGTCAACCCTGCGTACTCTGGAGAAGCCAAGTGAGTGCTGTCACTTATTCTGGCAACACTTCAGGGTGGAGCCCCAGTTTATACATCAGGACATCATCATCATTGCCGTCATCATCTCCATCCCCTGTAACGATATTTCTTTACAGGTGGCAATTTTTTTTTTAAAAATAACTAAATATAGTGTGTGGATGCATTCAGTGGTGCAAACCTTGGGCCTCTGGGCTGATGAGAATGTTTGATGGTCTCTGTTTCAGAACATTCTATACGGGGAGTTTGAATTTCTTGGAATGCCTTAACAATCACACAAACAAGCAAATTTTTGAAAATTCTGCCATAGAGGCACGAGCATTATCCCACTGTCTTAACTGGTAAAATGAGGCTCAGTGAGTCTATGTGGTCTAAGGACACCTAGTTTACTAGGTAAAAGAGAGGAACTTGAATGCAGCTGAATTGCCAAATCTTTGCATTCTACTGCAAATGCAGAGTCCACATCTTAATTCATGTGGCTGGAAAGTTAAGTTGTGACAGGAATATCTTGCCCAGGTGACCCGAATGAAGGTGAGCAATATCCATTGACATAGATATGTGGTTTTTATCTAGGCATTTGGCAAGGTCTCTGTTGGCAATACCAGCACTCTGGAAACACAGGCTGTATGATATTTGGAGAATAACTTTGCCGAAGGACACTCATGAACAGACTGGTGCTCAAATGAAAACTTTTGGAAGGGCAGAGACCTTGAACTTCCATTCTGTTGGACAGTGGTACAGTGTATAAAGTATAAAGGTACAGTGGTCATTTTTAGGATCTAAAAAGTTCTGAAAAACCCTGGAGCAAAATAACATTTAGTAAAGATCAATGCACAGGTCTTCTCCTGGTTCCAAAAGCACAGATGGGAGGAGATATGGAGGCAATTCTTTTTTAAAAAGCACCACATAAAGAAATATCATTTCATAGGTCTGAGCACACCGAAGGCATTTGCTACAGTTCTGGATGAACCCCTAAGAAGAAAGAATTTAATAAACTGAAGGATATTGAAAGCAGAGAGGCCAGCAGGGTGGAGGAACTCAGAGCCACACCACACAAGAACATTCTTTTAACAGATCACAGCCCCAGGCTTGGAGAAGAGAAGACTCCAACTGGACAAGGCAAATGTCACCATTTGCTTTGGAGGGTTTGGAGGGCTCCTGTGTAGGAAAGGGATGAAACGTTCTCTCTGTGGCTGTAAGGGGGGTGAATTCGAGATGTGGGTAGATAGTAGGTAAGACAGTTCAGCTTGCAAGCAGTGCATCATTTTAAATGTCAGTACTGCCACAAGAGGAGCAGGCAGACTCAACGATTGCTTGGAAGGCTGTTTCCAGTAACAGTGGGCATCTTCCAACACGGCGATTCTGAGCTTCACAGATCCTTCTCCTGCTCTTTAAATACTTGACATGATGTCATCCCCAGCCTCATTTTTACACAGGATCCCAATATCGGAAATCATTCCTTTTATGTGCTTACGATGATGCTGAGTACCTGCAGCAGAGTTCAAGTAGAATTTTCTTTGCATATTGATACAATAGGTAAGAGCAGGAGGTTCACAAATGCCACACGCAAGTTTGTTCCAAACGAGCTCCCAAAACGGATATGAAGCTAATTGTTTTGGCACTTATTTCATTGGGGATGAAGCCCTGGCCAAGCATATTGCAAAGTCAGGAAGAGGATGTGTTAGCATCAAACCTAGGAAAAGGAGCAGAAGCAGGCAAGTAATTTGGAAAAGAGAACATTACATTTAAAGCCTCAAGGGAGAAAGGAGAATTTTGGCTGAAGTCTTACTTGGAAACAATAGAACTGTGAAAATAATTAGTGTTAAATAACTTATTGCACTGCATTTCCAGCATGGGTCCTTTTTAAAAATAAACTTTTCTTGTTTTAGTATAAGCTATAGACAGAAAAGTGCAAAAATTATAAGGGTAAAACCAGACGAATAACCACAAAGCCAGCACATTTGAGTAACTGCCGCCCAGATCAAGAGATAGCATAGAGGTCCTCCTTCTTTCAGTCCTCCTTGTGACTTATCCTATATCAGTTTTGTCAGTATTTAAATTTTGTATAAAATGTAATCACTCATTGACTTCTTTGTGTCTGGCTTCTTTATACTAATACAATGTTGTGCTTGCTTTGGCAGCACAAATACTAAACTTGGAATGATATATTAATACAATGTTTGCAAAATTCAGCCATGTTTTTGCATGTAGCATTACTTCATTTTCATGGCAAGAGCAATCCTATACATTCCACATTTTTTGTTTTTGTAATGTGTTTATTTTTTATTGACCTCTGGGATGGTCCATATTTGGACTGTTCTATGTACTGCTGTTATGAACATCCCTTTGACTATCTGGTACACACACACATACGCATTTTCTGTTGGGTATGTACCTAGGAATGCAACTGCTGGTTCATGAGATATTTTGTATTTTCAGCTGTAAAAATACAGCTCTAGTGTGCCGCTTTTACACTCCCTCTAGCAGTGTATGAAGATTCTATTTACTCCACATCCTCTGCAACACTTGATATTCAGAGTCATTAAACTGTATTTAAATTTTAAATTTTAATTGTGAGGTATTAACTTCTATTTAAATTCCAGCTATCTGGTGTGTAGTTAGTGGCATTCCACTGCAGTTTTTATTTGCAGTTCCCGAATCACTAATATGTGTTTATTGGGAAATCTTTTGCAAACTGCCTATTTGTGTATTTTGTATATGCAAGCATTATCTTTTTCTCGCTGATCCATATTTGATATAGTTTATGAACTATAAAAATCTGTTCCCACTCCATGATTTGCACTTTCACTCTCTTGATGATGTCTTTGCTGGGCATAAAAATCTTATTTCAATGTAGTTCAGGTTATCAGTATCTTTTTAGTGATTAGTGGTTTTTGTATTCTAAGAAAAAAATTTTTTCTCTATCCCAAGGTCATAAAGATACTCCTCTTCATTATCTTCAGAAGTCTTATTATCTTACCTTTCACATTTAGATCAACTTTTTAAAAAAAGATTTTATTTATTTATTTGACAGACAAGTAGGCAGAGAGGCAGGCAGAGAGAGAGAGGAGGAGGCAGGCTCCCCACTGAGCACAGAGCCTGATGCGGGGCTCAATCCCAGGACCCTGGGATCATGACCTGAGCCAAAGGCAGAGGCTTTAACCCACTGAGCCACGCAGGCACCCCTAGATCAACTTTCTATCCGGAACTGATTTTTATGTATTGTGTGAGGTAACGAGTCAAGATTTCTTCTTTCATTTGAATGTCCAATTGTCCAATTCAATTTCAATTGAATGTCTAGCCTCATTTATTGAAAAGATCATTATTTTCCTCTCTTCTGTATTGCCACCTTTTTTTTTTTTTTTTTGTAAATTAAGTGTCCATATATGTGTGGATTAGTTTGTGGACTCAATCCTGTTCATTGGTCTATTTATGTATTATTGTGCTAATACCATTGTCCGAATTTTTTTTTGTAGGTTGTCTATTAAAAACACAGTTTTTTTTTATTGTTATGTTAGTTACATATGGTACATCATTAGTTTTTGATGTAGTGTTCCAAGATTCATTGTTTGCATATAACACCTAGTGCTCCATGCAATACATGCCCTCCTTAATATCCATCATAGGGCTAACCCATCCCCCCCAACCCCTCCCCTCTAAAACCTTCACTTTGTTTCTCAGAGTCTATAGTCTCTCATGGTTCATCTCCCACTCCGATTCTCCCCCTTTGTTCTTCCCTTCCTTCTCCTAATGTTCTCCATGCTACCCCTTATGTTCCACAAATAAGTGAAACCATATGAAAATTGACTTTCTCTGCTTGACTTATTTCACTTAGCATAATTTCCTCCAGTCCCATCCATGTTGATGCAAAAGCTGGGTATTCATCCTTTCTGATGGCTAAATAATATTCCATTGTATATATGGACCACATCTTCTTTATCCATTTGTCTATTAAAGATCATTTCTGTTCTTTCCACAGTTTGGCTATTGTGGACATTGTTGCTATAACATTGGGGTGGATATGGCCCTTCTTTTCACTACATCTCTAGCTTGGGGGTAAATACCAGTAGTATAATTGCTGGGTCATAGGCTAGCTCTATTTTTATTTTTTTGAGGAACCTCCACACTGTTTTCCCAAGTGTCTGCACCAACTTGCATTCCCACCAACAGTGTAAGAGGGTTCCCCTTTCTCCACAGCCTCTCCAACATTTGTTGTTTCTTGCCTTGTTAACTTTTGCCATTCTAACTGGTGTAAGGTGGTATCTCAATGTGGTTTTGATTTGAATTTCCCTGATGGTTAATGATGATGAACATTTTTTCATGTGTCTGTTAGCCATTTGTATGTCTTCATTGGAGAAGTGTCTCTGTTCATGTCTTCTGCCCATTTTTTGACTTGTTTTTTGGGTATTGAGTTTGAGAGGTTCTCTATAAATCTTGGATATTAGCCCTTTGTCTGGTGTCATTTGCAAATATCTTCTCCCATTCTATTGGTTGCCTCTGTGTTTTGTTGTCTGTTTCCTTTGTTGTGCAGAAGATTTTTTTCTTGATGAAGTCCCAAAAGATCATTTTTGGTTTGGTTTCCCTTGCCTTTGGAGTGGTGTCTTGAAAGAAGTTGCTGTGGCTTATGTCGAAGAAGGGGTTACTGTTTCTGTTCTTCTCTAGGATTTTGATGGATTCCTGTCCGAATTATTTTAGATTTAAAATAAATCTTGATACCTGGTGGGGTGCATGGGTGGCTCAGTTGGTTAAGCAACTGCCTTTGGCTCAGGTCATGATCCTGGAGTCCCAGGATCAAGTACCACATCAGGCTCCCTGCTCAGGACAGAGTCTGCTTCTCTGCTGACCCTCTCCCCTCTCATGTGTTCTCTCTCTCAAATAAATAAACAAATCTTTTAAAAAGATACCTGGTATTTTATTTTTTAATTAATTTTATTTATTTTTCTAAAGATTTTATTTTTAAGTAGTACCTATAACCAATGTGGGGCTCGAACTTGCAACCCCGAAATCAAGAGTTGCATGCTCTTCCAAATGAGCCAGCCAGGCAACCCAATACCAGGTATTTTAAATATTTCAATTATGTCCCTTTTTTCATTGTTTTTGACATTTTAGACCCTTTACATTACCATACAAGCATCCAAATCAGCTTGTCAGCTTCCACAGAAACGCTTGTTTAAGTTTTGATTAGAAGTACATTGAATAGGGGTGCCTTGGTGGCTCAATCCTTGGGCATCTGCCTTCAGCTCAGGTCATGATTCCAGGGTCCTGGGATCAAGCCCTGTGTTGGGCTCCCTGCTCGGCAAGAAGCCTGCTTCTTCCTCTCCCCTGCTTGTGTTCCCTTTCTCACTCTCTCTCTCTCTCTCAGTGTCAAATAAATAAAACCTTAAAAAAAAAAAAAGGAAGAAGTACATTGAATAGAGACAAAGCAAAAAACATACTCTTCTCTGTAGAGAACAGATGGTTACCAGAGGAGAGGTGGGTGGGGGGATGGGTGAAATTGGTGAAGGGGTTTAAGAGGACACTTATTTTGATGAGCACTGAGTAATATATGGAACTATTGAATCACTCAATTGTACACCTGAAACTATATAACACTGTACGTTAACTACACTGGAATTAAAATTTTTTTTAATTTTTTAAAAATTTCTTTTCAGCGTAACAGTATTCATTGTTTTTGCACCATACCCAGTGCTCCATGCAATACGTGCCCTCCCCAATACCCACCACCTGGCTCCCCCAACCTCCCACCCCCCGACCCTTCAAACTGGAATTAAAATTTAAAAAAGAGAGACACATTGAATACAGGTAGTTTGGGGGAGAAATGACATCCTCACAATACTGGATCTTTTTATCTGAAAGTAATAATGTAGTCTTCCATTCAATGAGGTCTTTTTAAATTTCTCTCGGTATTATACAGTGCCCCACATAAAAGATTTACTGATCTTCTGAAAGATCATTTTAATCTTCTTTGATGCTAATTTAAATAGTATTTAAAAAATTATATTCTCTGCTTGTGTGTTGCAAGTGTGATATGCAAGTGATTTTTGCAAATTAACATGTAAAACTTTGGTTTGCTAAATTAATAAATTTATTCTATTAGTGTGTCTGTACTCTTTGGAATTTTTATGTATAAAATCATGTCACTTGCAAATAGAGACAGTTTCCTTCCTTCCTTCCTAATACTTATACCTTTTTGAGGATTTTATTTTTGTAAGTAGTCTCTACACCCAATGTGGGATTTGAACTTACAGCAATATCAAAAGTCACATGCCCTACCTACCCACTGAGCCAGCCAGCCGCCCCTGGAGTATTTATATCTTTTATTGATTCTCTTGCCTCATCACACTGGCTTATGATAGATGCTAGATTAGAATACCATATTGAATTGAAGTAGTGACAGAAGGTATCCTTTACTTAAACCTGATATCAAGAGGACAGCCTTCAACATTTCCAAATGAAACATGATGTTTGGGGTAGGATTTTGTAAATATCCTTCTATTCTTAGTTTGTCAGCTTTCTTTCTTAAACTCGTGGATGGGGGCACTTGAGTGACTTAGTTGGTTAAATATCCAACTCTAGATTTCGGCTCAGGTCATGATCTCAGGGTCATTAGATGGAGCCCCTCGTGGGGCGGGTGTGGAGTCTGCTTAAGATTCTCCCTCCCTCCTGAGGTCATCAAGAGGGGGAGACAAGATGGCGGGGAAGTAGGAGGAGGCGCTGTTTCAACCTGTACCCTAAAGTGAGCTGATTACCTACCAAAGAACTCCAATCACCCATGAAATCAGCCTGAGATCAGAATTATACATGTCTGGATCTCTACGGGCGCAGAAGACGCCAGTGGGCAGGTAAAGCGGAGTGGGAACGTTGGACTGGGATCGGAACATAAACAAAAGGGGGAGGGAGCCACCAGAGGCGACCCATTGGAATACTCCAATGGGTATTCCCTGGAGTACCCATTGTAATGGAGACCCAAGTAATACTCCAATACGAGAGTGTCTTGTGTCTGGGGACCAGCATTAACTTGGAGTATGGTTGAAAGCACTCAAAAAGAGCAAAGGAGGGACGCCTGGGTGGCTCAGTTGGTTAAGCGGCTGCCTTCAGCTCAGGTCATGATCCCAGCGTCCTGGGATTGAGTCCCACATCAAGCTCCTTGCTCGGCAGGGAACTGCTTCTCCCTCTGCCTCTGCCTGCCACTCTGTCTGCCTGTGCTCGCTCTCTCTCTCTCCCTCTCTCTCTGACAAATATACACACACACACACACACACACACACATTTTTTTTTCTCTTGTCATATACTTTTATCAGTCTTTTTGTTTGTCTGTTTTTGTTTGTATACTTCATAAATCTTACCTTGGGGCCCATTTGGGCTGAGCCTTCTCCTTTATCTTCCCTTTTTTTCCTGTCTCTCTCTCTCTCTCTCTCTCTCTTTTTTCTTTTTCTTTTCTTTCATTTGGGTGGGGACTCCTGATTGCTCAGAAGCATTCCAGGGTGCACCTTGACTGCACCACAGTCGATACATCCAGCTACATCCATTCAGCCATCTCTCACAAAAATGATTAGGAGGAGGAATGCCCAACAGAAGAAAAATTCAGAGGATGGGTCTTATGCAACAGAGCTAATGGCTATCAACATAGACAATATGTCAGAAAGGGAATTCAGGCTAACAATTATCCAAGCAATAGCTAGGTTGGAAAAAGCCATGGATGACCAAACAGAATTGATTAGGGCAGAACTGAAAGCCACCAGGGATGATGTTCACAAGGCTCTCAATGAGTTCCAATCTAATTTAAATTCTCTAAAAGCTAGGGTAACT
>PISX010010481.1:0-69652 GCA_004024625.1 Mellivora capensis | reverse complement strand
TGTGGTGAGTTTTTCCGCCTTGTCATTTTTTCCAGATAAGATTATATGAAGGAGCAAATAAAATACTAAAAGGGTGGCAAAGACCCTAGGAAAATGCCCTTTAAAGAAAAAATTGAATTAACTGCAAGACTAAAGAATCATGGGGAGAAAGCCATGAATTCTGCGCTTTGCTTTCTCCTCCTCTGGAGTTCCGCTGCTCAAAGGCAGAGGTTTAACCCACTGAGCCACCCAGGTGCCCTACGGTGGGTAATTTTAAAATACTTATTTACTGGTACCACCAAATGCTCCAAGCTCCCTTTGTATATTTCCTCAGCCTAGAATCAGCCTTCTCTCCACTGACCTATGAACCCAGGCTAAGCGTCTGCATTTGGCTCATGTCTTGATCTCGGGGTCCTGGGATTAAGCCCCACGTCTGTCAGTCAGGCTCCCTGCTCAGCGGGGAGACTGCTTCTCCCTCTCCCTCTGCCTGCTACTCCCTCTGCTTGTACTCTCCCTCTTTCTCTCTCTGTCACATAAATAAAATCTTTTTTAAAAATATTTTATTTATTTGACAGAGAGAGACACAGTGAGAGAGGGAACACAAGCAGGGGGAGTGGGAGAGGGTGAAGCAGGCTTCCTGCTGAGCAGGCAGGCCAACGGGGTGCTCAATCCCAGGACCCTGGAATCATGACCTGAGCCGAAGGCAGACGCCTAACAACAGCCACCTAGGCACCCCGAATAAACAAAATCTTTAAAAAAAAAAATAGAGTGTGGGAGAACACTGTTCTCTAAAGTCGTAGACTGTCAGAATCTTTGCTCATTTGTGGGAATGCATATTGCTCTCTTCTGCAGGGTCTGAACCCTCTAGGTCACCCTGACCCAGAGAAGTAGTCTGGATTTCCCATCCAGGTGTGGACCCTCTAGGCTGCCTAGACACATTTCACATGAGAATTTCCAAGGAAACAAGACCCTGCATCTGCGTCTTAGCCCAAGCTCAACGCGGACCCCTTGCCGCATTAGCTCTGTCTAGCTTTGAGCCCATCCAACTCCGCTTCACGTAAATACTGGATAAACTCTACTCTTCCCTCAAATCCTACCACGTTTCCTTTTTTTCCCTTTTTTGGTGAGACACTCCATCCATCCTCTAGTATGCGGTCTCCTGCCGCGGCAAGTTAACAAGCCCAACTTTCTGGGAACACGGCTGTGTGTCTGGATGTCATTAGCAGACGGGCTGTAAGCAGTGAAGGGGACGGTGGTGGGGAGAGCGTTATTTCTGAAGCAGCGGAAGAAGCTGGGATCAGCTCTTGCTAATGCGGGATGAGCCGCTCAGGGGCTCGGAGCCCCGCGGCTGCAGCACGAGCGTGACGAGGTCAGGTAAGTCTGGTCACCGTTCACACTTCCGGCGGACGTTGTGATCGAGAAGACGGAAAGGAGACACATTTCTACTGTCCTGCTCGTGGGAGGGAAGACGGGAAGGATCTTGAGGGGCCGTGGGGCGCTCTATGCGCGGGAGCAGCCGGGCCGGGATCCGCCTCCCGGACTCAGCCCCCGCGCGGGGACCAAAGTCCTCAGGAACCTCTTCCCCTCTGTCATGCCCCTCCTCCCTGCGCACTGTCTGCGGCGAGGGTCTCGGGAACTCGGATCGCCAGATCCAGCAACTCCTCTACAGGTTCCCGGTTGGACTGGAATTCAGGTAACGAGCGAGTAAATGCTGGGATGTATGTCCCAAATACTTAATGGGACATGCTTGTAACTGGACAGAATTCACCCTTCACCGGAAACTCCAATTTAACCGGCAGTCCTGTATCTTAAGTGGGACCCCCGCCCCCGAAACCCAAACACCCGCCCGACACAGAGCAGCCTTTTGGGGAAATGGCCCCGATCCCTTCCTGCAGCCTGAGTAGCCATCTTTACCGTCACGTGATGCTGTCATGTGACCGTCCTCCACCGGGATTGGCTCCCTAGCCAAAGCCCGCCCGCTGTGGCTGGGGGGCAGCCTATCAGGTGGGTGGGAGTTCTGGCCAATAGGGCCTTCGGACGGTGACTGGACGGCCCAATCAGAGCTTCCGTCCGCGGGATTACTTCGGCCTGGGGACGCCTACGTGGGGATGTGAGTTCAAATCCTGCCTCCGGCCTTAGCTGCTGTCCGTGTTATGAAGGAGGGTCGTCCGCCTCTGATTTTTAAAAAGATTTCCTTCTTTCTTTATTTACTCACTTACTTATTTGAGAGAGGGGGAGAAGGAGAGCAGGAGCGGCAGGCGGAGGGGGAGGGGGGACGTCGCGTCATCGTCATCGTCGCCCTCCCCCCTCCCGCGGGGTTAGACCCACGGGGACTGCCGTGACCCCACTTCACGGCCGGGGAAAGCAAGGGCTGGGGTCGCGCTGCTGGGCTGAGCGCCCGGCGGAGCGCTGGCGGGGACCAGGCCCCTCCAGGGTCCCCTGCGTCCTCCCTGAAGCCGGACCCCCGCCTGTGCTGCCTCCTCGCCTCTCTGTCCTCCCGGCAAACCTGGTGTCTGCGGTTTCCAGGACCACAGGTGATGCAAGATGATGGCTTCATTGCTGGGACCGCCTCCCCAGCCCCCCGGGGACTGATGCGGCCTGACCGGTGCCTCTGGAGGTACCAAACTGTTCACCCGGGAGCCCGGCCTAGCCCCAGGGACTCCACCATGCACAGGCAGAAGGGAAAGGTGTTTTCTCACTCCAAACCAGAGGACTCGTGGGCCGTCAGGGACCAGGATGCTGGGTCCCTCGGGCAGGCCGCCCCCGTCTGTAGCATCCACGTTCCTGGTCTGCCAGATGCGCACTGGAGCAATCACATAGGTGCTCAGTGAATGGACATTGTTGACAAAACCAAGTGTTGGTGGGACCAGGTAATGCTGGGATCCTGGAAGTCCCAGCTGCTGTTGGGCACCATCTGGTGAAACTAAACCTAAACTTAACCCATGGCCCAGAGATTCCACTCTTGGATGTGTGTCCAGAGAGCACATGCCCCCTAAAAACACACACAAGCATGTGCATAACTTAGATAAATCACACATCATCCGAATGAAAACCTTTTGTGCTTAGTAGAACACCATCAGGAAGATGAAAAGATGGGCCCCTGGGTGGCTCAGTGGGTTAAAGCCTCTGCCTTCGGCTCAGGTCATGATCCCAGGGTCCTGGGATCGAGCCCCGCATCGGGCTCTCTGCTCAGGGGGGAGCCTGCTTCTCCGTCTCTCTCTGCCTGCTTCTCTGCCTACTTGTGATCTCTGTCTGTCAAATAAATAAAATCTTTTTTTGTTTTTTAAAGAAGAAGGTGAAAAGACAACTCACAGAAAGGGGAAAAATAGTATCTCCGTAGCAGGTACCTGGCATGGGACTTGTGTCTAGTATGTATAAAGAACTCTTACAACTCAACGACTTAAAAATAGCCCAACAGAAAAATGAGCGAAGGGTCTAACAGACGGTTCTCCAAAGAAGATAAAGAAATGGTTGATGAGTTCCTGAGAAGGTGCTCAGTGCCATTAGCCATCGGGGAATGCAGATCCAAAGCACAAGAAGCTATTGTTTCACACCTGCTAAGGTGTCTAGAATCAACGAGAGAAGATACCAAGTGTTGGAGAGGATGTGCGGAAACTGGGACACAAGTAGGCAGACAGGCAGAGAGAGAGGAGGAAGCAGGCTCCCTGCTGAGCTGAGAGCCCAATGCGGGGCTCGATCCCAGAAAGCTGAGACCATGACCTGAGCCAAAGGCAGAGGCTTAACCCACTGAGCCACCCAGATGCCCTAGGGCAGTTGCTTTTTTTTTTTTTTTAAGATTTTATTTATTTGACAGAGAGAGATCACAAGTAGGCAGAAAGGCAAGCAGAGAGAGAGAGAGAGAGAGAGAGAGGAGGAGGAAGCAGGCTCCCCCCCAAGCAGAGAGCCTGATGCGGGACTCGATCCCAGGATCCCGAGATCACGACCTGAGCCGAAGGCAGAGGCTTAAACCACTGAGCCACCCAGGTGCCCCGGGCAGTTGCTTTTTAAAAGTCTGGCAATTCCTCGAAGATTAGGCATAAAGTCATCGTATGACCCGGCAGTTCTGCTCCTATTAAATGCCTAAGGGAAATGAAAACGTGTCCACACAAAAACGTATACATGGAGCAGCATTTTCCATAATTGCCCCAAAGTGGAAACAATAAAAATATCCAGGAACAGATGATGAGGTAGTCACACACGGGAACATCACTCGGCCGCGGACAGGAGTGAGACGTCCACCCGTGCTGCCCTGGGGACGAACCCCGAGCCCACGCCACTTGGGGAGGGAACCAGACACAGAAGGCCACACGGGGAATGAGTCCACGTGGGTGACACGTCCAGAGTCTGCTTCTCCCTCTGCCCCTCCCTGCACTTGCTCTCTTTCTCTGACAAATAAATAAAATCTTTAAAAACAAACAAAAAACCCCACTGAGCTGTACATTTAAAGGGGTGCATTTCATGGTATACAAATCGTATCTTCTGAGATAATAACAAATACACAGAGGGGTCTTTCCACGGTTCCTCTCTAGAGCCCCTACAACTCTGGAATTTCCTAAGTGATAAGAGCGTTAGGAACATCTTTTGTTCTACCATTGGGTCTCTGTTCCCAGTTCCTGACACTGAGTTCCTAGATCCCTTGGCATTTCCTGGGAGACAGAAGTGTCTTTCGTTCTAATGAGATGACCTCTTGGGCTGCTGGAAGGGAGCAGGTCACCAGAGAGACCATGATTAGAAGCTTGGAGCTGTTGGGGGGCGCCCAGCCGGCTCAGTTGCTGGAACGTGTGACTCTGATCTTGGGATTGTACGTTTGAGTCTCATGTTGAGTGTAGAGATTGCTTTAACAATAAAAACTTAAAAAAAAAAGCTTAGAACTCTCAGCCCGGCTCTCATCCTCCCCAGGGGATAGAGAAGGGCTGGAGATTGAGTTAATGATCCGTCTTGGCTGCGTGTCAAAACTTCCGTAAAGGCCCCAGGTTTGGGAAACTTCCTGTCGGTGAGCACGTGGAGGTGCCGGGAGGGTGGCGCCCCCCCCCCCCAGGGAGGAGACCAAGCTCCCCGCCCCTCCCACCTGGCCTGGCCGTAGGCATCTCTCCCACCTGGATGTTCGTCTGTATCCTTTATCATATCCTTTTATAATAAGCCAATAAACTGTTCCTGAGTTCTAGCAGCTGCTCCAACAAACTAATCGCACCCAAGAAGGGGATTGTGAGAACCTCTGATGTACAGCCGGTCATCGAGAAGAAACACAGCTTGGAGCCCGGACTGGGGACTGGTGTCCAAAGGGAGAGGCATGCCCGTGGGAGGGAGCCCTGAACTTGCAGGGTCCGCTGTAGACAATGCCAGAACGGAGTTAGATTGTAGGGCTCTCGGCTGATGTCATGTCTGGGGTCAGACTGTCATCAGTGTGCTGTGTGAGTGCAAAGGAGACACACACGGGAGGAGGCGAGTTTTCCTGGCACATCCCTATCGCTGTTATTATTTTAAAAGATAGGAAGGGAGCCACAAGGGGAGAAGTGGTTCCTTGTTTTAGTCTAACCTATTCCTAACCCCTCCCTGTGTTAGGTGAGGCTGAAATTCTTCTCACTGTAGGAAGTCGGTTCCTGCCGCATGGGGTGAGATGTCCCTGACTTGCTCTGGCCAATAGCGTGGGAGCAGGTGCTCACCAGCGGGCCGGGGAGGAACTCCACGCCTGCCATAGCCTGGCCCCAGGAGGGTTAGAACAATCCCACTCGGAGCCAGCAACGTGCCGAAGTCAGCTCGCACTGGCTCATAAGGGCCAATCGCTAACCACGTAGGCATTTGGTGACCTGGGTTTTAGACACAGCTGGTGCTGGAAGTTCAGTCACATAAAAGTGTTTTACACTTAAATAAGTTCTCTTTAAAACACGCGTGGTCGGTACCCAGAACTCACTGTTCCCATTTGTCTCGCCAACCTCTTGGTGTTACTGATTGCACTCTGGGCATGCTTCAGATTATATATATATATAAATAGGTTATATTTTGGGGTTATTTACGCCAATTGTGTCAGTACTGTCCCCTACAGATTTGTATCTTGAAGCCTAACCCCCGGTGTGTGGAGATTTGGAGGTAGGGCTTTGGGGGATGATTAGGTCATGAAGGTAGAGTCCTCTTGTGTGGGATTGGTGTGCTCGTAAAAGCTGACCCCAGACG
Organism: Mellivora capensis; assembly: GCA_004024625.1. Taxonomy (NCBI): domain Eukaryota; kingdom Metazoa; phylum Chordata; class Mammalia; order Carnivora; family Mustelidae; genus Mellivora; species Mellivora capensis. The sequence goes on along the minus strand of PISX010010481.1, from coordinate 63,502 downwards.
GCTCCCTCACCCCTTCTGCCACCTGTGGATACAGAGAAGAGACAGCTGCCTGTGAAGAGGGAAGCAGGTCCTGACCGGACACCAAATCTGCCAGCACCTTGGACTGGGACTTCCCAGCCTCCAGAACTGTGAGACGTAAACGCCTACCGTCTGTGGCTCCCTGGCTCTGGTATTTTTGCCACAGCAGCCCAGAGGGACCAGGACACTGTGTAATGGTCCACTGCTGAACACCTCTTTCCAACTCTGCCCTCAGTGATGTCATAAGTCATTGAGATCCGCCCCCGTGGGAGTATTGACGCCCAGAAATCGGCAAAGGTGACAAACACGTGCATCCCCATCCCCTCCCCTAAGATGTCATCGAACATTTAACAGCACACCCTGAGGGGAAGACACATGGGACAACACGAAGCTTGGAACCAGGACCGGCTAAGATGGGGTTCGCTCTGTGGATGCCCCGCAGACCTGAGGGAGGGGATAGACGATTATCGTGAGAGGCGGCTACACAGCGCTATCGTCACACTTGCTGACTGAGGCAGGTGTCCACGTTATTGGACTGGAAGAGCTGCAGAGCAGTGAAGCCAAGGGCAGAAGAGTCTTTTTTTTTTTAAAGATTTTATTTATTTATTTGAGAGAGAGGCAGTGAGAGAGCACGAACAAGAAGAAGGTCATCAGGAGAAGCAGACTCCCCGTGGAGCTGGGAGCCCGATGGGGGACTCGATCCCGGGATCATGACCTGAGCCGAAGGCAGTTGTCCAACCAACTGAGCCACCCAGGCGTCCCCAGAAGAGTCTGTTGATGGGGACACAGTTACCAAAGAGTCCAAAAGGGCCTGGAGCAGGGAGACAAATAAGACACCCGGGTCCAAATCCGTGGGGTTCTGGCTAATTGACCGCACTTCTCTAAGCCTCTGCTACCAAGAGCAAACTGAGATGACCCTCACCCACGGTCCTCTGGATCAAAGTAGAAGAACACACGTGGGGTTTAGCACAGGCCCTCTGGGAAAGCTCCTGCAGGGAGATGCCTGGTGACCTTGCGCAGCTCAGCTTGTGCTATCGCTCACTCTGCAATCACCAGCTTTCTCTCTGTTCCTCCCCAGTGCTAAACTTGTTCTGACCGTTCTCTTCCGTCCTGACGCCTGCCTCGTCACTTCCCCAACACTGCGCTTGGCTGCGAATCTGTTCACGGCCACAGTCAGTACACAGTAGGCACTCAGTGTGGTGGCGGTGAACGAATGGGTGAGCAGACAGAGGAGGGGAGGGAGGGTGGACGGTTGGGCGGAGGGTGGATGGGTGGTGCATGGGTGGATGGGCTGTTTGTAGGAGAGAGAACTGATGGGGCGCCTGGGTGGCTCAGTGGGTTGAGCCGCTGCCTTCAGCTCGGGTCATGATCTCAGGGTCCTGGGATCGAGCCCCGCATCGGGCTTTCTGCTCAGCGGGGAGCCTGCTTCCCCCCTCTCTCTCTCTGCCTGCCTCTCTGCCTACTGTGATCTCTCTCTCTGTCAAATAAATAAATAAAATCTTCCAAAAAAAAAAAAAAAGGAGAGAGAACTGATTTAGGGCTGGAGCTGGAATTGATCACAGGTGCCCAAACCTCTGGCCGGGATGCCGTGCTCGGTGCTCCAAGACAAGAACAAGAACATTTCAGAGAGCCGCGTCGTCTCTGAGCCTGGCTCCCACTGCTCTCTGCTGGCCGGCCCGGACACTGCGGGCAGCCCGCCCACCAGAACTCCTGCCAGAATCGGCCCTTGGCAAAACCATCATTCTTCAGTACACTCAGGGGTCACAAGTCCGACTAGGGTTTCACTTGACTAAACCCAGGCACGGGCAAGGCTGGTTCCTTCTGGGGGCCCCAGGGAGACCCATCTCCTGCCTTTTCCAGCTTCCAGAGGTGCCGCATCCTTGGCCCACAGCCCCCCCTCCCTCCTTACAGTCAGCAGAGCAGGGTTGTCTCATCTCTTGGACTCCCACCTTCTGCCCCCCTCTGTGTAGTCCTTGTGAGAACACTGTCCTCCCTCCCCACTGGTAGTCCAGGGCCATCCCCATCTCTGAGTCCTTATTAATAAAATCCCTTTTGCCATGTGAGGTGACATTATCCATGGGTCCCAGAAATTAGGACTTGGACATCTTTACAGCAGGTTTTTAAAAATATTTATTTATTTAGAGAGGGAGAGAGAGAGCAAGGGGGGGGGCAGAGAGAGAGAGAGAGAGAGAAAGAGAATCCCGAGTAGACTTGTGCTGAGTGCAGAGCCTGATGCAGGAATCAGTCTCGTGACCCCGGGATCATGACCAAAGCTGAAATCAAGAGTCAGACGCTTCACCAACTAAACATCCCGGGCACCCCTAGTTTGGTCAGTTGTTTGTGGTTGTGTAAGTATATCACAGTCACAATAAAGCACACTTCCGTCACCCCAAAGTTCTCTCCCCTTTATAGTGGACCCTCCCCGCATCCCCGCCCTCAGGCCATCCCCGACATGCTTTTCTGTCGATATTGTTCTCCAGTGTTCTTTGAATTCCATAGCATGGACGCCCGCAGTATGCGATGCTTTGAGTCCGGCTTCTCTTATATGGTATAACGTCCCTGAATCACATCCAAGTTGTGTGCACCAGCAGTTCCTCTCTCACTGTCGTTGAGAAGTGTGTCCTTGGACGGACATGCCGCCATGGTGTTTTTTTAACCCGTCTATCTATGGACGGATATTTAAACCGTGTCCACTTTTGGGGTGTTGTGAATGAAGGTGCCGTCATCATTGGCATATTGGTCATGTTGGGAAACACGTTTTAATTTCTTTCAGGTAAATACCCAAGAGTGAGATTGCTGGCACTCATGGTAAATGCATCTTTGCCTTTGAAACAAACTGCTAAACCATTTCCCAAAGTGGTTGCGCCATTTGGGGATTATTCCAGCCATGCCTGGAAGTTCCAGCCACTGTACATCTTTGCCAACAAATGGTGTTCACAGGCCTTACGTGTCTTTCTAATAGATCGATCGTGATAGCCCATTGGGGAATGTTTCCTTAATGACTAGTTATGGCAAGTATCTTGTCCTGTGCTGGTTGGATATTCATAATCTTCCTTGGTAAAGTATCTGTTCTTCAAATCTACTTACCTATTTAAGAAATTGGTTGGCTTACGTTCCTACCGCTTCTTAGTATTTTCTTTTTATTTGTCACATACATGTATTGCGAGTACTTTCCCCAGGTGGTGCTTGCCTTATCTTTTTTTTTTTTTAATATTTTCTTGAAAAGCAATTTTAAAAAAAATTTTGGTGAAGTCTATCTTCTTGCTTTCAAAAAAACAGTTCATGATTTTTATATCCTATTTAAAAAAATCTGAGCCTAACAAAAGTCATAAAAACTCTCTCATATGTTTTCCTCCAGAAGTTTTAAACTTTTAGCCTTTATATTTAGGTCTGTGATCCATTCTGGGTCATAGTTGTGGATGTACATTAAGAGTAAGGACGGGGTGGCTGGCTGGGTCAGTCGGCAGAGCACGTGTCTCGGGGTCGTGAGTTCAAGCCCCGTGGCGGGTGGAGAGATTACTAAAAAAATAAAATAAACTTTAAAAAAAACTTGCAGGTAGCCTTTCAATCTCGTTCTTTTAAAATTTGTTTTGGTTACATCTTTTTACTTTTATACAATCTATGCCTTTATATTTAAAGGATAACCTAGAGTTGCGGCCGTGCTAACAGTTTATGCCTCTTGCCTAGTGTTTAGACATTTACATTTAGTAGAAATGGGGTCGTGGCCAGGTTTAAATCGCTCACTCTGCTGTTTGCTCTTTGTCTCTTTTGTGTTTTGCAATCCTTTTCCACATCACTGCCTTATTTTAGATGGACTTCTTTAAAGATTGTTCCGTTTTTACCTGTAATTGTTTTATTAAATTTATGGTTCCTCATTTTAAGTGATTTTTCTAGGGTTGCAACATACTGGTTCGCGCTTTCTGGAAGCCCCTCACCACAGTGCATTTGTTATCTGCTTCCCATTATATACTGTTGTATTACTTTAAATATGCTCTGAAATAAATCTCACAATACATTGTTATTACGTTTTTTTAATTCAAAGAGTCAATTATCGGGATGCCTGGGTGGCTCAGTTGGTTAAGCGCCTGCCTTTGGCTCAGGTCATGATCTCAGGGTCCTGGGATGGAGCCTGCATTGGGCTCCCTGCTCGGTGGGGAGCCTGCTTCCCCCTCTCTCTGCCTCCTGCTCCCCCTGCTTGTGGTCTCTCTCTGTCAAATAAAAAAAAACCTTTACCAAAAAAAAAAAAGGTCAATTATGGGGACACCTGGGTGGTTCAGTCAGTAGGGCGTCTGATTCTTGGTTTCAGCTCTGGTCCTGATCTCAGGCCAGTAAGGCTGAGCCGGGTCTGGGCTCTGCACTCAGCGTGGGGTCTGCTTCAGACTCCCTCTCCCTCTGCCCCTCTTGCTCATGAACATTCTCTCTCCCTCTTTCTAAAAGCGGGTAGGGGGGATGAGTCAATTATCCTTTAAGGAAATTAAGATAAAAATTCTATTTACCACATTTTATTTTTTAAAGATTTTATTTATTTTTATCTATTTGACAGGCAGAGACCACAAGTAGGCAAAGAGGCGGGCAGAGAGGGGGAAGCAGGCTCCCCGCTGAGCAGAGAGCCCGATGCGGCCACCCAGGCGCCCCCGCTTACTTCCTTTTTAAAAAAGATTTAATTTTCTTGGGGGCGCCTGGGTGGCTCAGTGGGTTAAGCCTCTGCCTTCGGCTCAGGTCATGATCCCAGGGTCGTGGGATCGAGCCCCGCATCGGGCTCTCTGCTCCGCGGGGAGCCTGCTTCCCCCTCTCTCTGCCTGCCTCTCTGCCTCCTTGTGATCTCTGTCCAATAAATAAACAAAATCTTTAAAAAAATTTTTAAAGATTTTATTTTTTTATTGACTTGAGAGAGATGGAGAGAACAAGCAGCGTGCAGGAGCGGAGGCGGGGAGAAGCAGACTCCCTGCGGGGCTCGACCCCAGGGCCCTGGGATCATGACCTGAGCCGGAGGCAGAGGCGGCACCGACGCAGCCCCCAGGCGCCCCCGGTCTGCCCGTCACTGAACTTCGCGTCCGCAGAGCCTTCGCGTGCGGCGTACTTTGCCCGCGCCGCGCCCGGGGGAGGGTCACCCGCCACTTCCACGGCTGCGCACTGACCCCGCAGGACCACCACGAGCGGCGCGTCCCTTTTGTCCCCGGACGTGAGGGCTGGCGCGGGCGGCTCTGCCACCTCGTCGCGAGCGGCGGGGAGGCCACGCGTCCCCTGTGAAACAGCAGCCGGCGCTCCCGGCTGGCTCAGTCCCTGGCGCGCGCCGCTCTTGGTCTCCAGGGCGTGGAGCCCACGTTTTAGCACACCAAGAGCCACAGCCGAGCTCCACCCGGGCCCTGCGGTCGCGTCCCGCGTGCGGGCAGTTTGCTTTCGAGCCGGAGGGACCCACTGCGCCGCCGCCCGGATCTCCGTTCCCACCCGGGGCGCCCGAGAACCCCGGCGTCGCGCGTCGCCCGCCCCGGCGGCGGCGTCACACCCGCTGACGTCAGCCGCTCTCGGCCGCGCGGGGCGCCTCGCGTTTCCCTGCCGGCCGAGGAGCTCCCGGTCCCGCCTTCGGGCCGCCGGGACGTCGCCTGGGACGCGCGCGTCGCCTTCCGCCGTCCTTGCACCGGGCCGTTTCCTCCGACTGCGCGGGGAGCTGCAGGCCGGGGTCGGACGCGCACCCGCCGCCGCCTCCCCCGCCCCCCCCCCCGCCCGGGCGCGGCCTCGGTGCCCCCGGAATGAGCCGCCGCGCTGCAGTGCCCGCTCCCGGCCTCCGTCTCCCACGTGGGCTCGGTCCTGTCCCGCCCACAGCACGCGGCTTCGCGGGACGCGCCGCAGACGCAGCACCCGCTCCCCGCAGCGCCGGCTTCGCGACTCGGAAAAGGCGGAGCTGGTTTCCCTCCCCGCAACGCGCCCCAGGAGCTCCACGTGGAGCCCCGCCCACAGCAGGCCCCGCCCACAGCTGTCACTTCGTGGCGGGGCGGGGCAGGGAGGAGGCCCTCCCGGGGGCGTGGCTAGGACCTACGTGAGGAAGTGGGTGGAGTTCTGGAGGCCTTGACCAATGAGAGGGAAGAGCCTGGAGCCGGAGGGGGCGCGGCTGAGTGGACGGCGAGGGCGTTGTCCGCGTTTCCATTGGGCGGCCGGCGTCGCCGGGGAAACGTGGAGACCCGGAGGTGGAGGGCCGGGCGTTCTTGGGAGGCGGGGCTTCCGGGGGCGGGCCGCCTGGCGGGCGCCCGTCGTCAGCTGACCCGCCGCCATCTTGTCCGCCATTTGCAAGCGGCGCGGCGCCCAGCCGGAGGGGGACGGCAGTGCGAGCGCCGGCTGCGGAGCGGGTCGCAGCCGCCGCCGCCCCGCGGACAGCCGCCGACCTGGCCAGGGAGCCCGCCCCGCCGCGGCAGCCGGCAGCGCAGCGCTCCACCGGCGGCAGGCGCGGCCCCCGGGCCCCCGCACGGTGCCCCGCCGCGGGCCTCCCGGGGCCCGAGCCCGGCCGCGTCCGCCGCGATGGCCCTCAAGATGGTCAAGGGCAGCATCGACCGCATGTTCGACAAGAACCTGCAGGACCTCGTGCGCGGCATCCGCAACCACAAAGAGGACGAGGTGAGCCCGGCGCGCCGCGCGGGGCCGGTCCGGCTGGGCCCGAGCCCGGCCCCGATGCCGACCCGGACCCCGACCCCGACCCCGGCCCCGGTCTCCAGCTCGTCCCCGAAGCCCCGCGCCCGACTCGAGCCCTGCCTGCCTGCGACCCGGGCCACCCCACGCCCGCTTTCCCTCTGAGCCTCAGTTTACCCCCGGGGGCCGTCTGCGGCCCCTGGCGGGACCCGAGCCGCCGTTGCCAGCCCTCCCTTGCCCCCCGCGCGTGTCGGATCACGTGGGGGCCCGCCGCCGGGTGGCCCCCGTGGCCTCAGTTTCCCCGCTGGGCTTGGGACGGCCGCCCCCCTCCTCCCGCGGGTGTCCGCGGGGACTTGGCAGGCCCAGCTCCTCCCCGGGGCTCTGGACTCCTGCTGGGGGGCTTCCTTTCCGCGGGCCGCCCCGCTAGCGCGGCCGGGCCGGAGTCGGGCCTGACCTCCTAGGGAGGGGGGACAGCGGGAGCCCCTGAGGGGTCCTGGGATGGGGAAGCCGCCTTGGACTGGAAACCCTGAAGGAGGGCGGGAGGAAGGTGGCCCCGGAGTGGAATGTGGGCACCGTTTCCTCCCTCCGCCCCTCCCCCCAGCCTGTGACCTAGTTTTGGGAGGAATGGGGACAGTTAGTGGCCCTCAGGCCGCTGGCTTCCTGGAGCGCGCACTCACACCAGGGTCAGGAGCGGGCGGCGGGCCTTCCCCGGAGGGGCGGCGGCCCTGAGGCTCGGGTCCCAGCCGCAGGTCTCCGCCGGGCTCGCAGTGGCGCCTCTTCCCCGCGGGGACATCGGGGAGTTTGCTGGAGCGCGGGCGCCGGCTGGGCCTGAGTTCCCGCCGGGCTGTTGCACGTTTTGGGGATGGGCGTGAGCCCCTCCCTCCCCCGCCTGCACCCAGGTTTTGCCTGGAGTGACGCGAGCCGGCCGTGTTGGTTACGTTGTGCATCTCCACCCCGACCCAGGGGTCTTTGCCTTGGGCTGGCCTTTCCCTCGCAGAGTGGCCGGGCAGCTGTGGGACAGCTCACAGCCGCAGGTCCCCTTGTGCCCTGGCTGACCTCCTGTTCTCAGTGGTCAGTGGCTGTGCGGGAGCCCCCTGTCTGGGATTCCGGGGAAGGACCGGGGCCCACCAGGTAGGGCGGCTCTGGGGCGAGCCACTGTCCCCGGCGGTTCCCTGGGCTGTCCTGGGTTCCTTGAGAGTCGCGGGCAGCTCTCCACCCTCGGTCCCTTTCAGCGGGTGTGTGGGCGGTGGGAGAGGCTGCTGTCCGAAGTCATCAAGGTCAGGGCTCCGTGTGGGTCCTGCCGTTGACCGGTGGGCAGTTCTCCGAGGACGCGGCGTCTTGGTGCCATGGTCCCCGGCCAGAAGATGGTGGTGGTGTGGAGGCGACGGAGCCCCGTTCTGACCCAGCACGCAGCAGATGGCTCGCTGCTCCTGTAGTCCCCACTCTGCCCCCATCGAGGCCCTTCCCTTCTACGCACCGCGCCGGGCAAGGACCCGCGTTTCTGCAGCACGTAGTTCCCTCAGAGGGTAACCCCGGAAAGGATTTTAGCTAACGCTTCTGAGCAGCGTCCCACAGTGGGGCCCAGCAGGGCCTCGAAGCTGCGTGGAAACGCAGCACGATTCCTAGTAGTTCCACCGTGTTGTGCGGTGTCGGAGGACCGCATCCAGGCTGTGGGGCCCGTTTGAGCCGGTGAGATTGGGGGAGCCTCCCCTCCCCCCTCTCTGCGGGCTTCTGCGGATGCGGTGGGTGACGTATGGTGGCTTCTGTGAGCGGCAGACCACCCCCCCGAGGCTGTCTGCTTGGCTGTTCCAAACTCAGCCTGCAGCCCCTTAGTGGGCTGTGAGGGCAGTTCAGTGGTTACGTTACTAAAAAAAACCCAAAAAAACCCCAAAAACCAAACTAGAAAATTCCGGGTCCTCTGCACGTCGAGTAACTTGGTTATTGAAACTTCGTTCAGCTCCTGACAGCTGGTGCGTGCGTGCGTATTGGGTTACTGTGGAAACACGTTTCCTGAGTGAGTCCGAGAAGTTTGAAACTCTGGTCCAGTTCATATATCTCTAGGGAGCTTGAGTTTACGTTTAACCCTCAAGGTATCCTTGAGATGGAGCACAGTGTTGGCAGCTGGGGGGGTCCCACTTAGGGCTGTCCTTGCTTCTGAACTTTGGATATGATTAGGGGAAAAGATCAAAAGACGTCTAAGTTTATTCCTTTTTTTTTATTTTTAAAAGAGCTTATTTATTTATCTGACAGACCGAGATCACAAGTAGGCAGAGAGAGAGGAGGAAGCAGGCTCCCCGCTGAGCAGTGAGCCCGATGTGGGGCTCGATCCCAGGACCCTAGGATCATGACCCGAGCTGAAGGCAGACACTTAACAACTGAGCCACCCAGGGTCCCCCTAATCTTATTATTCTGGGAGCTCTTCATATTTGGGAGAAAGCTGTTTTTTCAGTCCTTTTAAGTTTAGAGTCATACCCATACTTTCAAAAATGGGCCCGGGGCACCTGGGTGGCTCAGTGGGTTAAGCCTCTGCCTTCAGCCCAGGTTATGATCCCAGGGTCCTGGGATCGAGCCCCGCATCGGGCTCTCTGCTCAGCGGGGAGCCTGCTTCCTCCTCTCCCGTCACCTGCTTCTCTGCCTACTTGTGACCTTTGTCTGTCAAATAAATGAATGAAATCTTTTTTTAAAATGGGCTCGGTGTTTTGTGTTTTTTAATTATGATTTTACTTATTTGAGAGAGAGAGCATGAGCAGGTGAAGGGAGAGGGACGACTGGACTCCCCGCTCAGTGGGGGGCCTGATGCGGGGCTCCATCCCAGCACTCCAGGATCATGACCTGAGCCGGAGGGAGACTCTTAAGTGACTGAGTCCCCCAGGCGGCCCTTCTCGGTGTTCATTAACGATAAAGGGAAAAGCCCCCTCCCTGTAGATCAGTTTGGAGTATGTGCTCTGAGTGTTTTTTCTGTGCATAGAAACCGTGGGCAGTTCTTACTCTCTGTTGCGACTGTTCTGCGTCCTGGGGCCCCCGGCCGGCTCAGTCCGCGGGGCCTGCGACTTTTGATCTCGGGGTCATGAGTTCGGGCCCCACGTTGGGCATAGGGCTTACTTAGGAAAGAGTCTGTTCTGCTTCCGGCTGGTCAGTATGGCGGTGCTGACTGCTCTCCAGGATGCAGCATGGGAAGGCCTCCCACCGGGCGGGTAGCGTGTGTCGTCCCGTGTCCCGTCCCACCCTTCCCCGGTCTGGGCGTGCGGTAGTTTGTTTCCCAGCGTTCAGGGCCTTCCCTTGGTTGGGCACGGGCCCTGCGTGGCTCTGCTCGTGTCTGAATAACGCCGGCTTGGTTTTGCTGGGGTGTAAACACTTGAGCCCATTGAAGGGGTGTTTCAGAACTTCATCCAGTCGGTGTGGAGTGGTAGTTGGAAGTGAGCTGTGGTCGGGTCCGGGCTGAACTGCCTGGAGCTGCGGAGACCCCGTAGTTTCCGATCTCAGAGATGCCGGTGCTGGGGCTGAACCCAGGAGGCTGGTGCTGGGGCCTGTCGGGCGCGCAGGACTGGCGTCCGCTCCGGGGACAGTCACTGCCGGGTAGGTTATGTCTGGCCTGGGTCAGGCACTGGGGGCTTCGTAGCTGTTGGTGAGAGAAGTTCCTCTTATTTAACAACTTTTGAGAATCAGATACTAAATTTGAACTGAGCTTTTTTTTTTTTTTCTTTAATGACATGGGTCATGATCCTAAATCAGGGTCTCCCCCTCGGCATTGCTAACATTCAGGACTGGGTCACTTTAGGGGCGGGGTCTGTCCCAGGCACTGTGGGAACAGAGCGGCATCCTGGCCCCACCCAGTCGATGCCAGGAGCTTGGCATCGTGACAGTCACAGACGTCCCCAGACATTGCCCAGGAGAATTGCCTACCCACACCGATAAGAAAAATCTCCCCAAACTCTGTCATGCTCTTCCCTTCGTCCAGGCCCCTGTGTCCCCTGCCTTGTCACTGTGTTGGATCCTGTGATATTGTGATGTAAGAGATACATCTTTCGGTCTTTGTCCCTCGCTCTGGGCACAGAGCTCCTAAAGCCTTTGTCATTTCCTAAGCAATTAAGGGATTAGGAGCAGCCTTGTTTATGTGTTTGCTCTCTGCCCCCGGTTCCCGTGGCATTTCCTGGGTCACAGAAGTGTCTTTTGTTCCAGTGAGATGATGTGGTGGGCTTCTGGGTGGGAGCAGGTCACCAGAGAGACCACGATTAGAAGCTTGGAGCTGTCAGCCCCACCGCCAGCTTCGGGGAGGGGTGCGGGCTAGGGCCTGAAGTAATGACCTGACACGCACATCTCTAAGCCTCGGGGTTGGAGAGTCTTGGTTGGCGAAAGCACCCTGTCCTGGGCGGATGGTGTGGTGCAAAGCGACTCTGCCAGGACAGGGGCGCCTGCGGTGGGGGCTGTTCTGGACGCCTCCCAGTGTACGTCTCCATCTGGCTGTTGATCTCCTGTCGGCCATGGCCTTGCTTCTGTGCTCAGCTGCTGACCGCGGACAAGTGCTTTCCTGAGGTCCTCGAGCCGCTTTGGCAAATTAATCGAACCTGAGAGCCGGGGGTCACGTGAACTCCCATTCATAGCCGGTGGGTCAGAGCCCAGGTGACAGCCAACCTGGGCTGGGGGCATCCCTCCCAGGCGTGGGGGCCGAGGAAAACTGGTCCCAGGCACGCTTGCTGAGTGTTTCCTAGATGGGCTTTTTCCTATTCTTACTCGTTGTGAAGGTGTAGTGCATAGGATGTTATGTAGTTTATGTTTTTTTAAGATTTTATTTATCTGCCAGAGAGAGGGTGCACACACATGCGCACAAGCAGGGGGAGCGGCAGAGGGGGAAGCAGGCTCCCCGCTGAGCAGGGAGCACCGATGCGGGGCTCGATCCCAGGACCCCGTGATCATGACCTGAGCCCAAGGCAGATCCTTTTACCCACTGAGCCACCCAGACGTCCCTGTTACGTGTAGTTTAAGTAAGATAATTAGCTGAAGTTCTCTGAGTGTAATTTTCTTGCTTTGCTTATGCCTTTATCCCTGAAATTTGTGTCCCTGAACGGTCTGGTGGACTGTTGTCCAGCCTAGCTCTCCTGGTCCGGCTCCTGACACTCGTCTCCGTCGGGGAGCCCCGCAGCTTGTGGGCGCTGTGGCTGACACCCAGCTCTCTGCCTTCTGGACATCTGGGTGGTTTCCAGTCTGGGGCCTTTCATGAATGACCCTCCAGGGTGGGATTGTTGTGCTGGGGGCGCTGCCCCGCTGCCCTAGCGCTGTCCCCGCACAGGTCCCAGCGGCAGAGGCGAGTGCCCCGGAGGGCGGCAGGAACCCACAGGACAGACGACCCTTTTCACTTCCCTGGGTGTGCTTTCCGCAGCGTGTGGCCATTTGCGTTCCTCGTGATGTTGCCGAAGGCCTTTAGTCACTTCTGTCTGGCTGCCAGTTTGTAGGGGCTTTTTGAAGGGCCCACTGGAGACGGAAGGCGTGCTAGGTGGTGGGGCCGTGGGGGGCGGCCAGGAGGACCCAGGATGGCGGTGGGGGTGTCTCTGCTCTTGCGCCTGTCTCCGGGTGGTGCTCGGGGTGCCACAGCTCAGAGCACCCCGGGGGCGGTGGGAGGAGGACGGAAGGGGACCCAGGTATGCTTGAGGCCAGCGCTTGGCCTCAGTTCTGTGGGGGCCATCCTGGGCACTCACCTGATGCCAGGAGCACCCCCAGTCATGACCACCACAGATATCCCCTGGGGGTCCTGGTCACACACACACCCCCCACAAACACACCCCTCTGCTCTAGGAGACCTGCTGGTTAGGGAGCGGGGGTGGGAGGCAGAAGGTTAGGAAGTCCGAGGCTTGACTGTGGGCTTCCTCTCCCACCCCCTGTCCATGCACCCTTCCCCTGCTTTGCCCTGGGCCAGTGGAGGGCATAGACATGGCAGCCACTCCCCACCTCACGTCCCTCCCCGGTCTCGGCTTCCCCAAGGCTATTTACGTGGGCCACAAAGTGGGCCATGTATTGTGCCCCTGTCCTTGTTAGGCAGCAGCGAGGCTCACGGGTGGGTCGTGGTACCCTTGTGTCTTCTACTGCCTCTGCTTAGGGTCCACAGGACAAGTGTTCTCTCAGCAGAAGGACTTGGACCTTTTGCCTACCTAGACAGCTCCATCAGCCTTGCGGGGTCTCCAGCAGCTGGGCCCTGCGGGGGCGGTGGGTGGGCTGCTGTAGGACACAGACCAGCAGGAGCCTGTGCGTGTCCGTGCAGAGCTGGAAGCAGCAGGCAGGCCCGTCCGGGTCACGCGGGCTAAGGTGGGGGTTCTGCATGATCGGGGGGTTTCTTTTACACAGTGTTATTGGGGTGTGGTTTACATACCTAGTGTTCACCTGCTTTAGCTTGAAGTTCAGCAAAAGTTTTTTAAAATTTCGTTTACGAGGGACTCCTGGGTAGCTCAGTCGTCGAGGGTCTGCCTTCAGCTCATGTCATGATCCAGGGGTCCTGGGATCGAGCCCCACGTGGGGGGGGGTCCCTGCTCAGCAGGGAGCCTGCTTCTCCCTCTCCCACTCCCCCTGCTTGTGCTCCCTCTCTTGCCGTTCATATCTCTCTCTGTCAAATAGATAAAAATCCTTTTTTTTTTTTTTTAACAGACATTTATTTATTTATTTATTTGGCAGGCAGAGATCACAAGCAGGCAGAGAGAGAGGAGGAAGCAGGCTCCCCGCTGAGCAGAGCCCGGTGCAGGGCTCTATCCGAGGACCCTGGGATCATGACCTGAGCTGAGAGCAAAGGCTTTATTTAGCCCACTGAGCCACCCAGGCACCCCTGATTGTTAGATTTAAATGAAGTGCTTCAGGGAACTCTACAAAGTGACCAGGGTCAAAATGGCCGTTTTATATTAGACCTGAGGAGTTCCCATGTAAGGGAAGTTCATGGCCTTTGTTCTAGGTTAAATTCTCTAAAAACGACGATGTGGAAAGGGAATGCATTCCAGGCCTCAGTTCGCTCTGTGCCGAAGCGTGAATTTGCACAGAACAGACTGAGGTATTTGAAAAATCGAGTCATGCTTGTACCTCTTCCTTCCTTCCTTCCTTCCTTCCTTTCCTCCTCTGTTTCTCTCTTTCTCTCTTTTTTAAGATTTTACTTATCAGAGAGCAAGAGCACAAGCAGGGGAACCCGGTGCCGGACTTGATCCCAGAACCCTGGGATCATGACCTGAGCTGAAGGCAGACGCCTAACGACTGAGCCACCCAGGGGTCCCCCTCTCTCTTTCTCTTTCTCTTTCTTTTCTTTTTCCTCTCCTCCTCTTCCTTCTCCCTCTCCTTTTTCTTCTCTTTTCTTCTCTTTCAGTGTGGGGCTCCCGGGCGTCTCAGCCTTACGTGTCCAACTCTTGAGCTCATCAGGGTTATGGGTTCAGGCCCCACACTGGACTCCACGTTGGGTGCAGAGTCTTTCAGACAAAAGGACAAATAAACGTCAGCGTGTGTGGTCATTTATACCTCAGGCTCCACAATTTCTCTAGTTTATGTTTTTATTATAACTGTTTGGATGCAGGTCATGTGCGCACGCCCTGACCGATTTTGTTTTCTTGTTGTAAAAGGGATTGAACAGATCCCCGCTTTTTTGTCGGCAGTGTTGTAGCGAATGAGAGATGCGCGGAACGTCTGTGTGTCACTCTCCTTCCTTTACCTTTCTGTCACTCCGAGTAAGGTCGTGTTCAAGTCCTCCTCAGTGAGCGGGAGACGGGTTCTTCTCTGTCCTTAGGACTCCCCTTCTCCTGTCTGCAGGAGCCGGGGGCCGTGCTCACTTTTCCACCGAAGAAGTTCAGGCAGGGCCTCCCTGAAAGCCGCCACTCTTCTGTGAGGCTCATCTCCTCCCTGGTGAGTGCTTCGAGGTTCAGAGACGGATGTCTCCGGGCTCCGTGGGTCCGGCTCTGTGATTTTTCTCCTAATTTTCCATTTTTGGCAGTTTGGCTTGTCTGCTGATGTTTTCCTTTTCTGTTCCTGGGTGCCGAGCTCCTTGAACCTGTGAATTAGGACTTTCACCCAATTTGGGGGAGTTCTAGCCATTTTGTTTTTCAGATATGTTCTCTGTCCCTCCCTTTCCTTTCTGGGACACCAGTTACACATATGTTACACCTTGTGGGCTTGTCCCACAGACCCTGAGGTTCTGCTCCTCTTTGCTGGAAGGTTTCCATCCTGACTGGGGGGTCCGGTCCGCGCCAGGCTTGCTGGTGTGCCGTGTGCCGTGCCGCGCATTCGGTGACTCCTGTTCCAGACACTTTTCGATTCTAGACTTTCCATCTGCTTATCTTACATCCCTGGCCTTTCTCTGCCGAGGAGGCCCCTCTTCGTGTTCTTCCCGGGCATGTTTTTCTCTGGTCCGTAAGAGCATCGTTACGGTTCTGAAGTCAAGATCTCGGGGTGTTAGTTCCATCCTTGGGGACGGCTCAGGCCCAGTGCACCTTGGCTGGCTGGTTTTCCTGGCGTCTGGGTAGTGTTTCCTGTTTGTTATTTTGAAGAACTTCAGGTCGTATCCTGAATGTGGTGACTCGCTGGTTGCAGAGGCTCTAGATTCTGTTCTGCTCCCTGAGAAGTATCGTCCGGGGCAGCGGTTACTTGGGCTGAGACTCCAGCACGGCCTGTCGTCGGGCCGGAGGCGGGGGAAGTGCGCCAGCAGCTTCAGCTGTGTGCCGTGTGCCGTGCGTGGCTCGTCCTGGGGTCAGTGGGACGGTGGCTGAGTGTGTGTCCAGGGTGTGGGCACCCCCACGCCCCTCCTCTGGGATTTCCTTCCTCACTCGGCAGCTGCTGTGTGAGCCGTAGTCTCTGCTTTCTGGCTCTTGAAACTGCCCAATGCAGGGCTCGACCCCAGGACCCTGAGATCACGAACTGAGCCGAAGGCAGAGGCTTAACTCACTGAGCCACCCAGGCGCCCTGGGTTTGGTGGACACCCAGGAACCGGACTCTGTTTACCCTTTCAGGAGCTGCCGGGCTCTCCCGCGGCGCCCTGTCATCTGTGGCGAGGGCCTGTTTCTCCAACGCCTGTGACCGTCTTTCTGTTCTCTCCCTCTTGAGTCGTTAACGGGGATGCAGGACGGGGAGGCGGGGGGAGGGGACTGCGGCTCCCGAGGGGGATTCATTAACCCGAAGCCTGTTGGAAGGATATAGTGACGCTTGTCCCATGGCTCCGAGGCCCGATCATAAAAGATTCATGAAGCATCTGTGGCTGAGAGAGGGCTCGAGTAGCCCCTTTCCCCAGGAGCCTGCATTTCGGGCCAGGACGGGCTGTGGCCTGAGGGGCCGTGAGCGGGGGCCCCACGGTGAAGTCCAGGCCCGGGGCCCTCGGAGCAGGGGTTTGCCGTCTGTGCCGGCCACGCGGGTCCCGTGGGGATGGCGCCCCGCAGGCATGGCTCCGCGCCGCGCACCACGGAATCTTGCCTGCTGGTGGACAGCTGGGGACGTTCCGGCAGCTGTCGCTCTGGCCAGGTGACAGGAGGCTCCTCGAGCTTCGGGAAGTGCCGGGCATGTGCCGGGCTTGGGCACGGGCTGGACAGACTCCTTGTGAGCCCGGCGGCGGCCACTCACCTCGAGGTCTCTCTCTGGGGCTGTGTGTCTCCGCGGCAGGGGAGGTGGGAGCCTCGTGCCCCCTTGCTCCCAGAAGGCGCATCAGTGGTGCTGGTCCTTGTGTCACACGGCCTCAGTGCAGACCCGTGTGAGTGGTAGACACGCAGAATTCGCGAGGACACCCAAGGGAACCCGAAAACTCGTTCCCACAGACGCTGCAGCTCGACTCACAGGAGTGAGGAAGTGGCGAGGATGCAGGCGGCCTGTGTGCGGCGGGGACGGGGCCCTCCCTGCAGCGTGCGTGAGCCCTGACGCGGTGCTGCCGGAGACCCCCATGCCGGCTTCCCGGAGGGGCTGCGGGGCTCAGTGTTGAGCGCCTGGCGGGACCTGGGGCTCGCTTCCTGGCTTTGTGCAAGTCTCAGGTGCGAGTCGCTAAAAGGCTAAACCAGAGAATCAGGAAAAAGCCCTGACTTTTTGTGTTGAAATTGTTCTTTTAAACTTGTAAAACTTTTCCGGTAGGAGGCATCTGCTAGGGGTACGTGGCTGGCTGAAAGGAGCGTGCGGCTCTGGATTTGGGGCACCCTGGTCTTGGGTCATGATCTTAGGGTTAGAAGTTCGAGCCCCCTGTTTGCTTAGAGATTGCTTAAAAATGGAATCTTTTAAAAAAGGGGGGGAGCCCCGTGAACTATACAAATAGGTGGGGAAAATGGAATAAACAGACTTTGAGACCCCTCTTTCCCTCAGCCTCCTTTCTCCGGGAGAACTGTGAGGGGGTCCTGGGCATCTGACCGCACCGAGATGGCTTTTCCGTGAAGACGTCCTCATTTTAGAGAGAGAGTGAGAGAGCATGTGCGTGAGCCGGGGGTGCGGGGGCTCAGGCAGACCCCTGCTGAGCGCCCAGCCCAGCATGGGGCTCGATCTCGTGACCTAAGCCAAAATCCGGAATCAGACACTCGACCGACTGCGCCGCGCAGGCGCCCCTGAAATCGCCTTGTTAAACAACAGCTGTGTTAGCTGTTCGTGTGCCCTACAGCCCCTGCTCCGAGCTCCGTTCAGCGGTTTCTAGTAAGTGCATCCACAGCTGCGCACCACGCTCCGTTCGAGAACATTCTGTGACCCCAGGCAGCAAGCCCAGCCTCCGACACCCACTTGCCTGCTTCCTGCGGCTCGGGGGGCCTGCCCTGGGTGTTTCACGTAAAAGGAACGACACTGTGTGGCCTTTTGTGTTTGGCTTCTTGCTGCGGTGATTATTCTGTGTTTATCCGAGAGAGTGCGCGTGACGGGGAGCAGCAGGCAGAGGGAGAGGGAGAAGCAGGCGCCCCGCTGAGCAGGGAGCCCGATGCGGGACCGGATCCCAGGACCCTGACACCATGACCCGAGCCCAAGGCAGACGCTTCACCGACGGAGCCGCCTGGCGCCCCTGCGGTAATTATTCTTAACTGGTTTAGTCAGGCCCTTGCAGTGTTTCATTTTTTTTTTCTTTTAGGCAAAATATATCTCTCAGTGCATCGATGAAATCAAGCAGGAGCTGAAGCAGGACAACATCGCAGTGAAAGCAAACGCGGTCTGCAAGCTGACCTACGTAGGTACCGGGGTCTGTTGACTCAGGCGACGTCGCTTCCCGGGGCTGCCCCCCCACCCCCACCCCCACAGCCCCACTGCGGTCAGGCGGTGCAGCCGTCCCTCCACCCCTCCTCTGCCCGCCCATCACCGCCCACCTGTCAAACGGGGATCGATGCCACTGGCTCTAGGCGCGGGCCTTGGCACACAGAGCTGATTTCTCCCAGTCGAGGGAGGGCATGCTATGAGGACCCTGAGGCCTGGGGCAGGCTGGCAGGGGGCATCCAGGCGCCCTGTAGCTTTCAAGAGGAGCCTGTGTGCTCTCATCGACCTGGAGGCTTAACCAGTGTGCGTGGAGGCTGGCGTTTGAGCCACAGACACTTGCCCTCCGCCTTCATGAAGAACCTGACGGTGTAGTTCTAGATGTGAGGGCCAGCGCCAGGGCGTGTGCTCCGGGAGGCCTGCCCCTGAGCGTGGGTGCGCTGTTGGGGCTCCAGCCTTGGCGTGTGCGTGGAGATGACGGTGCCGGTCTTTCAACAGTTACAGATGTTGGGATATGACATCAGCTGGGCTGCCTTCAACATCGTAGAAGTGATGAGCGCCTCCAAGTTCACGTTCAAGGTGAGGCGGGGTGGAGGGTGTGCCCTGGCGGGAGGCCCCGCTCTGCAGAAAGGAAGTGTGGGACACCAGCCTTGGCTCCGCACACGCCGTGGCCTCAGCATTTGTCATGCTCTTCATTGACTCTTACCTGCGTGGTGTTTGTCTTCCAGCTTTAAGGGACGTCCGCGAAATGGGTTCATAGGGTTGGTTATATATTGGAGCGTCTTACTGGGAGGCTGCCCCACGCCCCCAGCCCAGGGCCTCGCAGTGGTTTCTGAGCATTTCTGTCCACCTCACAGAGGCCCTGCCTGTGAGGGACCCGGGGCCGGGCAGGCTTTGGCGGGCATGCAGGCCAGTCGGGCGGATAGACCGTTTCCGGGTCCCTGGGCCCCGGTGCCTGCTGTGGGACACCGCCCAGGCCCACGGCGGGCTCCCTCCGATGGACGCCGTTGTCCTGCCTGCGGTCCCCTCTTGGGGAAGCGGCAGAGGCGGTGCTCGGCCCGGGCAACGAGGCATCGTGCCCACACACCAGTGTGACAGCAGTGTCTGCGCCAGCCTGGCGGGAAGAGCTGTGCGGAGAAACGCTCGTACTCGGCTGGCTTCCGTGTCCCTTCGCAGAGGCCGCTCCGGGCTGCGGGAGGCGGTCAGAACGTGCACCCGCGGAGGGCCGGATGGTGCGGCCGACCTCATGAGAACTGGTGTGGCGGAGGCTGCATCCTCCGGGCTCTGGGGCCGGTTCCTCCCCTCCTCCTCCTCGGGTGACTTCCTGGCACCCCCTAGCCGTGGCCCTGCAGCCAGCTGCAGGCTGTCACTGCCTGGCCCGGGGGCTTCCTCCCTCGGGGATGTGTGGCCCTTGTCTCGCGTCTGACGCCCCCGTGTCTTGACCCGCAGCGGATCGGCTACCTTGCTGCTTCCCAGTGCTTCCATGAGGGCACCGACGTCATCATGCTGACGACCAACCAGATCCGCAAGGTAGGCGGCCCTCCCGCACCCCGGCTGTCCCCGGCCCCCGCCTAGCTCCCTCCACGCTGGCCTCTTGGGTGCTCCGAGTGAGCGGCACGCCGAAAGCTCCGAGGTCACCTGGCTCTTGTGACTCCATCGTAAGCACGTGGCTTCCAGACAGAGCCACTCTGTTGTCAGAAGACACCCCCAGCGGTGTGGCAGGTCTGCGTCTGCTCGTGGGCTGTGGGCGAGGCCGGAGTGCTGCCAGACCCCCCGCGCCTTCTCCCCGCGGCAGGAGCAGCTGCTATAGTGCTCACACCCTTCCCCCACGGGGCCTCTCTGCCCCTGGGGGGGTTTTGTGCACAGGGAGAGCACGCGGGATTGGGAAGGGGGTGGGGGAGGAGCAGAGGGAGAGGAACAGGCAGACTCCCGATGAGTGCCTGACTTGGGGCTCGATCTCCTCACCCTGAGATCATGACCTGAGCCAAAACCAAGAGTCGGATGCTTAACCGACTGTGCCCCCCGGCGCCCCTGCCCACGGGGATTCCTGAATCACGTTGCATGTGAGTCTTCGTCACGTGTGATTTTGTGTTTGGAGACAGTCTTGAAGATCACCGAGTAACAAATTTTTTCTCGGCCCTAGAGCTTTGAGCTTCTTTTGTGGAGTAGTGAGAGGGGCAGAATCAGAATCAGAGGCTCGGTGACGGTTGGATGTACATCCAGACCCATGAGTGTGGCTGCCTCCGGAGCGGGTCCTGGGGACCAGGGCTGGGCTCCTGGGCAGACCCTGCAGCACTCACCACAGCCCTGGCCCAGTTCGTCCCGACACAGGGTGGGCTGCGGGGCCAAGCACCGAGCCTGTGGTTCCGAGGAGGCCCGCCGAGGGTCAGGTTGTGCAGCAGCACTGGGCGTCGTGGGTGCTGTGGGGCTGTGAGGGGCCAGCTCCGCTGGGAGCAGCTCTTGGGGCTGTGTCCCGGCGGGGGCAGCAAGGAGGAGGGTAGAGGGGCTCTGGCCAAGCTTGGGCTTTCTCGTCAGCCTCCTGGCCACAGGCACGCCCCCTGCCTACCCCTTTGTGGTGACCTCCGTTTAGACGTAGTGACCCCCGCTTTGCATGGTAACGTGCCAGAGGCAGGTCACCCGGATGGTCTGCTGGAGAGACCACCCGAGCCCGAGATGTCCCTATAATGGAGCAGGGTACACGCCGCCTCTGTTAGAGGACATTTTCCTCCATTCTCGGCCCCAGTGTTTGTGATCTGCGTGTGAGTCGTTTTAAATAAGCCTAAGACTTCTGGAACAACTTACGTAGACTGCCCCTGTCCTCCACTCCCCATTCGCTTCGAATGGGGCTCTCCCCGCTCGATGGTGACCTGAGTGTCCACAAATCTCTGAAAAACCCCACGGTGGCTCTTTGCTGGGCCTTTGCAAGTCCTGCTGAACCAGGAGTGGCCGTGTAGGACCCGAGTTCTGTACGTGGGTCCGACGCAGTTCTGTCTTCTCAGCGCGGCCCAGGGCGGACTGTGCGAGTCCGTGTTTTCGTGTTATTGCCACAGTCTAGAAGGTGACCTGTCAAAATGCATCTGGCACGTTCACCACAGCTATGTGGAGTTTGCTCCTTAGGCTCCTTAGGAAAGTCTCCCCAGGGGCGCCTGGGGGCTCAGTCAAATGTCTGCCTTCGGCTCAGGTCATGGTCTCAGGGTCCTGGGATCGAGCCCCGCATTGGGCTGCCTGCTCAGCTCGGGGGCCTGCTCCCCCCTCTGCTGCTCCCCCGCTTGTGCACTTGTGCACTCTTTCTGTCAAATAAATAAGATCTTTCAAAAAAAGGAAAGTCTTTGCAGAGGAAGCGCATGATTCGGGTGTAGTTTTGCTGGCGTCAAGGTGAGGCCGTTGTGCGGTCCGTGCCGCGGGAGCCGCTCGGAGTGACCAGGGCTCTGGGGTGGGCATGTGTGCTCTCGTGGCTGGTTCTCCTGCTCACCTGAGAGAAGAGAGTCGGGCCAGAGCCGGCCTGCCTTTGGGAGGGGCCCAGAGGAGCCATCCTGGCTGTCCCGGAGAACCCCCGGGGGTGGCAGAGGTTCCTGCTTTCCACACGGGCCCCTCCACCCCGGGGCCCTCAAGCCCGCGGCCCCCTCGAGTGCCGGGACGCTGGGCTGGGCCGGGACTGAGGGCCGTTCCGCCTCGAACTGGCTGGTGCTTGTCACTCCTCATGCAGGCCCAACCCAGACCCCACGCCGGGAGCTAGTGGCTGTCGGCACCAGCCCCCCGACGCTCGTCCTTCCCTTTGCAGGACCTGAGCAGCCCCAGCCAATACGACACCGGCGTTGCGCTGACCGGCCTGTCCTGTTTTGTCACCGCAGATCTGGCCAGAGACTTGGCCAGTGACATCATGACGCTGGTGAGTCTGTGAGCTTGAGCCTCTTGGTGTTTGCTCTCTGACGCAATTTGGTCCGTCCAGGGGCCTGAAAAACTGAGGTTAAGCATCACACCAAGAACATTTGGACGTGCAGAAATGGGCCGGGTTCCCCAGATGAGATGGGAAACCGAGTTGCTGTGTCCCCCTCCCCCCACCAGCCCCCCGTGGGACCCAGCCTCGGGCCATGGTCACCTTCAGCTTTTTTCTTTACCTCCTTTCAGAGAGCCCCGCTTGGGGCCAGAGGTGGGTGGCCTCTGGGGCTGAGCGCCCCTGCCACCCAGCACGTGCCCCGCTGGCTCCCAGCTCACTGGTTCCCGGCAGGCAGTGCGCTGGCCGAGCGTGGTCCTTCCTGCTCCGGCTCTGACGCCGCGTGTCTTTCTGTGGCCGTGGAGTGACTTCTTGTGCTTCAGTCCATTTGAAGGGCAAAAGCCCAGCTGCCGCTGACCTCCAAGGTGTCCAGGGCACTTTTCCAGAATGTGGGTGTCCTTACAAGTCCTGGTTCTCTGAGGTATCCGTCATTCCCCCAAATCTCCGAGTGACTGGGAGGCTGGTTCCCATCAGTTTTATCCGGGCGGAGCAGATGGGTGGCTGCTTTCCTCTCCGGAGAGTTCTGTCCATATAGGTCGGCCTGCTTGTCCTGCCGATAGATAGGCCCGGGCTTGTGGTTTCAGACCGCACGTGCTCGCGGCTTCTAGATCAGAGGCTGGTTCGCCACAGCCCTGCCTCATGCAGCTGACCACCCGCTGTAAGTTGCTTTGCCCACACCTGGCCCCACTCTTTGGTTCACGTGGTGTCCCTGGTGGCTTTTGAGCTGCCCCCGCAGGACCCCGGATATTGCCCTTCTGGCGAAGGAAGTTGCCAGTGTGGTGCTGGTGAAAGCAGCTGCGAGCGTGGCAGGGCGCTCGTGAGTCGGGCTGAGCGCGTTCTCGGGGTGTGGCTCCCTGGGGCCCGCACAGGTGGTAAGTGTGCCCACCTGAGGGCCAACGGCCTTCCTGGCCAGAGCAGAGTTCCGAAAGAATGAGAGCTGCAGGACCTGGCATGAGAGAGAGTGAGTTCCGAAAGGACGAGAGCCTAGAGCGCTGGACACCCCTCGGCGGCCTGCTCTGGGCACAGGCCTTGGCTTCTAGGGGAGTCGGGGGCCAGTGTTCACTGGCGAGGGCTCGTCTTCCAGCTCAAGTTCCCTCCCTCTCTCTGTCCTTCATTGGGTTCCAGTGAGTCTGAGAAGGGTTTCGGCCTCGGAGGGCAGGCCTAGCGTCATGGACATAGGGAGGCTGGTTTCAGTTTCACTCAAGAACCCCGTCCTGTGTGTGGGACGGTGGCACAGGTTCAAAGGCCAGAAACCAGACAGCCTGGAGAGAGGGTCTCCCTCCGGATGGCGGAGGGGAGACACCGGGAGGCTGAGGAGGGTGAGCCAGGCAGACGCGGGGAAGGGAACTGTGGAGGGGAGGCCGACCGGCCCTCTGCCCCTGCAGATGTCGCACACCAAGCCGTACATCCGGAAGAAGGCTGTGCTGATCATGTACAAGGTGTTCCTGAAGTACCCCGAGTCGCTGCGCCCCGCTTTCCCCCGCCTGAAGGAGAAGCTGGAGGACCCTGACCCCGGTTTGTTGATTTACGATGGGACGGTGTGGAGTGGAGGGTGTTGCAAGGAAAGAGTTGAGGGGCGCTAGGTCCTGGGACTTCCATCCTGGTCCCACCACAGACAGCATTCCTTACTTTTTGGCGCCGTGAGATGCCAGGTCTGCCTTCTGCCTTCCCTGCTCCGGCCCTGGAATCTGCCACGTCTCCAAAGGAGCTGGTCCCGTTTGCTGGTGTGCGACGCGGACACCGAGCTCCGGGCGCCAGGCGTCCCCTCTTCCAGCCACTCAGTAGACAGCCGCCATCCGCGCACGGGGCTCGTGCCTGGCCGACTGGCCGTCTGTCCACACATTAGCGTTCGCGACTATTCTGACGCTTTGAGTCTGGTCCCTCGCCGCAGGGCTCATGCCAGCCTTCCTCCTGTCCTGCGTCAGTCCTTCCCTCATCGAAGACTCTCGGGGCTGAGCACACATCACACAGCTTCTCTAAACGTGAGGCAAGGTTCAGCTTGTCTCGGGGGAACCTGCCTCCCATCAGGGCAAGGGGCAGGGAGTTGAGAGTTTGGTGTCTTGCGCTGGAGTCTGGTCCTTCGGGGGCTGGCCCCGCACTCTCCGGTGATGCTCGGCTCTAGGACGCTTGGTCCCTCGGTGGTTGTTGCTCAGACCACGTCCCCAGGTCATGACAGTGGCAGGCACAGGGCAGGGCCCTTGGGCGTGGGGTGGCCTGCTGAGGAGGACAGTCCCCCTGGATGAGGGTACCCCCCACACTGGTGGCACTTGTACTGACAACGGGCCCCACTTCACTTCGAAGGGGTGCAGTCAGCGGCCGTCAACGTCATCTGCGAGCTGGCCAGGCGCAACCCCAAGAACTACCTGTCCCTCGCCCCGCTCTTCTTCAAGCTGATGACCTCCTCAACCAACAACTGGGTCCTCATTAAAATTATCAAACTGGCAAGTATCCCTCCTGAACGCCCCTTTTCCCTCGGAGTGAGAAGGCCCCAGTGTGTCCTGGGAGCGCCGTGGGCATGTGGATGGGGGTCGGAGTCTGTGCAGTCTGCCCCTGCCCCGAGTGACCCGCCGGCCTCTCTCTTCCCTAGTTTGGTGCTCTGACCCCCTTGGAGCCAAGGTTGGGCAAGAAGCTGATCGAGCCTCTCACCAACCTGATCCATAGGTGAGCCCCAGGCCCCTGGATGACCCCACTGTCTGGCCCGCACAGGCCTGCGCTCCCGCTGGGCATAGGGCCCTGGAGAGAGTCTCTGTGTGGAAGAGCAAACACGTGCCCTGTGATTTGCCCACAAGAGTGAGCTATGCCGCTGGGGCACTGGCTGGCCCTCCTGGGCCCCTGGGGGCTGCTGCGTCCTTTCCCTACAAATTTGTTTTGGAAACAGCAATGGTAAAAGCGGAGGAAAGGGGAGCCCCTGGTTATTCTGTAGCCCGCGAGGAGATCTCGGCTGTCTGCTGGAAGAGCTGTGGACAGCTGTGTCCCTGGCCGGAGCCCCCACACCACTCAGGGCCTTTGCGCGAGTTGTGGGGCTAAGTGGCAGGTGGCATAGGAGATCCTGCTCCCCAGGTCCCCTGGAGAGGTGGCCACGGGCAGCGTGGAGGAACCGGGGCCTCGAGGCCACATCAGACCTGGAGCCATGTGCTCTGCAGGCGGCCCTGGCCTCCGTCCCCAGGCTCAGGAGCAGATCAGATGGGAAGATAATTGGGCGGAGCAAGTGCTTGGGCTGCGGACGTCTTCAGTCTTAAGCACCCGCCATCCCTGAGTGTGTGGTGTGGCGCCACGGTTTCCAGAGGGGATGAGCAGGAGGCCATCAGTCTGGCGATCGCGGACGCAAACAGGCTGACGGCCCATGCCCTGGACACATGGCAGCCACACTCTCGGCTTTTGGGGACTTGGGATCTCGAGTGTCAAGCATGAGAAGGTCAGAGCGGATTAGACATATCTGGTGCCTGCCTATGGTGGTGGCTCTGGGCCGTGCCTGCCACATTCCCTAGACACCCTTGGTGGCACTGCAGCTGTGGCCTTCTGTGCTCTGCTCGCCTGTGTGCGGGCACACCTCACTGTCCCCTGCGTCCCCCCATGGTGGAGCCGGGGGTGAGGTCCCTGCTGGGAGAGGTGTTGAGGGGATCGGCTCTCTTTCGCGGGCATCACGCAATGGAAAGGTTCCGGGAACGTGCTCGGTGGCTGGAAGTGTCAGAGGCCCCCACTGGCAGTTTGAGAGGGAGGCCTGCGTTCCTTGGGGAACACGCCGCCGGCCTGGGTGACAGCGGCGTGTGGGGCGGCCGGCTCCTGCCCTAGCCCTGCTTCGGACTCGGACCAGGGAGCAGACGGGCGCTTTCCCTGCGTCTCTCAGGCAGTCTGGTCCTCACGCCTCTGCTCTTCTCCTGCAGCACGTCTGCCATGTCCCTTCTCTACGAGTGCGTGAACACAGTCATCGCAGGTGAGGGGCCGGCCACCGCGGCACTTGGAAAGCTCTCCCCACTCCCACCCTGGGCGCCAAGGTGGGGCCCCATGGTGCAGGGAGTATCCCAGGCTCCTTCGCCCCATGTCGCTGCCAGCCCCCTCGGGAGCCCCTCGGGAGGCGGGGACAGCTTGTGGCACACCTGCCAGCAACGCTTTTTCCCTTTAGGGAAAGGTGGTGGTGGTTTTTTTGTTTGTTTGTTTTAAGATTTCTATGTGTTCATTTGACAGATTATAAGTAGGCAGGCAGAGAGAGGGAGGAAGGAGGCTCCCTGCTGAACAGAGAGCCAGACGTGGGGCTTGATCCCATGACACCGAGATCATGACCTGAGCCCAAGGCAGAGAGGCTCAACCCACTGAGCCGCCCAGACGCCCCTCCCCTGAGGAGTTCAGAGCAAGTCTCAGGCGCGGTGCTGTCCCCTGTGCACTGCTGAGCGTAGGGACCTGCTACAAAAAGGGTTCGTGTTGCGGGACCGGAAAGTGCTCCTGGTCTAATTCTTCTTTGAGTCCTAAGTCCGTCTCCAGCCAGGGCCACACAGAGCGGTGGCTGATGTGTTTCTGCACGTTCAGCAACCTGAGCCCCCTCCCCACGTGGTTTGTTGGAGTGAGACTCGTGGCCCACGGGTCACCTCCTCACTGCCTGCCTGTCTGCCCGAAGCTGCTGGGAAGTTTCCGGTCCTTCCTCAAGGCCCTGTGAGCAGCCTGAAATCAGCCGTTCACAGGAAGCTGGCCCAGGGTCCACACTCTGGGATTAGAGCCGCGTGGGCCCTGAGGCCCCATGATACGGTGGAGAGGGAGGGTGCCATTCGGGACCAGCCGGCGCCCAGAGGCAGCAGATGCAGGACTGGAGAGCCAAGCCTGTGTCTGCAGTGGTCCGTGGGGGAGACGGGGTATGGCAGGGTCAGAGCTATCCTTGGCGACAGGCACAGGGCTTGGGGGCGTAGGGCGACAGAGAGGGCCTGGCATGCGGCAGGGTTGGTGGGTCTCAGGTGGTTCTCAGAGCCAGGCAGGTGGGGTGGCCCGGGCTCTGTGGACCTGCCCTGGATGGGGTGCCCGCCGTGGGGCTGTGGCCTGTGCTCCTGGCCCCAGAGACCCAGCAGCCAGATGCTGTCTCGTGAGCCAGCCTCTCCAGGAGAGCAGCTGGGCCCACCGCTCCTGGCGTGCTGGTGCTGGTGTCCCAGTGCCTCAGTGGACGTGTGTGAATGGGTCTCTGCATGTGGGTGGGGCCGGGCGAGTTCCTGAAGTGAGGGTTTCTGTTCCAGTCCTCATCTCGCTGTCCTCTGGCATGCCTAACCACAGCGCCAGCATCCAGGTATGTCCCCGGGTGCACACAGCGGTGCGCGGCCGTCGGGGGCAGCCTGGGGAGGGGGCAGGGGGCGGGGACGTGCCGGCCGGCCGCACAGCCAGTCGTCACTCACTGGGCCCCAGCCAGCCTGTATCTGTGCAGTTGTTGACAGCTGGCGGGGGCGGCAGGGGGGTGTAGGGCACAGTCGTGCCCCCGGAAGGCGCTGGGGTGTTGGCGTGTGGGTCGGTGGGCACTCCCCAGACATGACTCTGTGGGTGCCTGCAGGCAGGGGCCTGCCGCGAGTGGGGCCCGGTGTCCTCCGTCCCTCCCTGTCCCAGGGCCTCTGGGCTGGATCAGGCTGTGTGGCGGGCCTGGGGTCACCGACTTCACTGTTGCCTCAGGAGGCGTGACCAGTGTTGCCTTCCCCTTTGCAGCTTTGCGTTCAGAAATTGAGAATCCTGATAGAAGACTCCGACCAGAACTGTGAGTCCCTTCTCACCCCGCGCGCCCCGCGGTCTGCGCCCAAAACCGCTGCAGCGCCAGGCTCTCGGCCTCATGGGAACCAGACGTTCACGCTCCACTGTGCGGCTGTGCGTGCAGCCTTGTCTGGAGCCCCGAAGGGCCAGCAGGGGCTTTCCTCAGCTCTGCGGGGCCGGGGCTTCATGTCGGACGTGGCCCGTGGCTTGTAGGCCACCATCCCAGCTCTGGAGGCTTGTGGGCGGGGGGGGGGAGGGGGCGGGGGGATTGCACGTGTGAGGTCACTGGGGCTTCTCTCCCAGCACCCAGCTGCTGCTTAGGACCCCTGGGGGCCCGCGAGGCTGCTCCTGACCTCATCTAGGTGGTCGGGCTCGGGCTGCAGACCCGGCCTCGCTCTTTCTGTGCAGGCCCCGGAGCCCGTGAGGGCACATCCAGGTTAACTGCATCTCGCCATCTCCGCAGTGAAGTACCTGGGGCTGCTGGCCATGTCCAAGATCCTGAGAACACACCCCAAGTCCGTGCAGGCCCACAAGGACCTCGTCCTGCAGTGTCTGGACGACAAGGACGAGTCCATCCGCCTGCGGGCCCTCGACCTCCTGTACGGAATGGTGTGTGCCCCGCCCCGCCCTGCCCCTGCCGCCCCGCCCACAGCCGCCCGCCCCACTCTCACCAGCTTCCCCCACCCCCAGGTGTCCAAGAAGAACCTGGTGGAGATCGTCAAGAAGCTGATGAGCCACGTGGACAAGGCTGAGGGCACGACGTACCGGGACGAGCTGCTGACGAAGATCATCGACATCTGTAGCCAGTGCAACTACCAGCACATCACCAACTTCCAGTGGTCCGTGCCCCACAGCCCGGGG
Organism: Mellivora capensis; assembly: GCA_004024625.1. Lineage (NCBI taxonomy): Eukaryota > Metazoa > Chordata > Mammalia > Carnivora > Mustelidae > Mellivora > Mellivora capensis. Next base: position 35,145 of record PISX010010481.1, on the reverse strand, counting down.
GGGGGGGTGCGCGTGCCCCACAGCCCGGGGGGGGGGGTGCGCGTGCCCCACAGCCCGGGGGGGGGGGGCGCGTGAGGGGCGCACCTCAAGGCCTCCCTCCTGCAGGTACATCAGCGTCCTGGTGGAGCTGACCCGGCTGGAGGGCACCCGCCACGGCCACCTCATCGCGGCGCAGATGCTGGACGTGGCCATCCGCGTGAAGGCCATCCGCAAGTTCGCCGTGTCACAGATGTCCGCACTGCTTGACCGGGCGCACCTGGCGGCCAGCAGCACCCAGCGCAACGGCATCTGCGAGGTGCTCTATGCGGCCGCCTGGATCTGCGGGGAGTTCTCCGAGTGAGTACGGCCCGGGGGCGCAGTGGGCCGGCACGCCCGTGTCCCCGGGCCCCCGGCAGCTGCCCCAGTCTCCTTCCGGGGGTGTTCTGCCAAAAGAGTTCCTTACACACGCATATCCCACCCTGAGAACAAGCGAGAAGCCGGGCCGCGTGCAGTCACAGACACCCTGCCCCCGGCTGGTGCCGTGGCTGTACTTTTTGCTCCTTTTCCGCCCGTTTTTCCCTGCGGCCCGTCTGTGATTGTCTGTTCATTCTCAGAGTCCTCTCTCTCCTCCCCCGGATGAGGGAGCACGCACTTGTGAGCCCTGTCGCGGGGCGGCCCGGGCCTGGGAGCCCCCACTGGACCGGCGTGCTCATCGGGCCCTCCCTGTCCACAGGCACCTGCAGGAGCCCCAGCAGACCCTCGAGGCCATGCTGCGGCCCAAGGTCACCACCCTGCCCGGCCACATCCAGGCCGTGTACGTGCAGAACGTGGTGAAGCTGTACGCGGCCATCCTGCAGCAGAGGGAGCAGGCCGCGGGGCCGGAGGCAGCCCAGGACGTCACCCAGCTCATGGTGGAGCGGCTGCCACAGTTCGTGCAGAGTGCGGACCTGGAGGTCCAGGAGCGGGTCAGTGTCTCTCGGGGGGCTCCCGCTCCCGGTCTGGAAGAGCCTCTGTCCTGGGCAGTGGCCAGCGTCACCTTTCCCCGAGGGCAACTTGGAGAACTCTGGTTTTCCATGGCTCCACCGTAGCGGGCCATGTGGGCAAGTCCAGGCCCCCGTGGTTGGGGAGGTGCTAGATGCTGGCCGGCAGGTGGGGCGGGGTGGGGGACGAGACAGCAAACAGGCAGGAGCCCATCGTCAGCCTTCCAGGGATGCATTCAGTTGACGGGTTCCTAGGCAGGTGAGGACCGGGGTTCTTGCGTGGGGAGAGCTGGTTGGCACGTGCGGCGTGACAGCGGGCCCGGCGGGAGTTCGAGCCAGCACTGTGGGCCCCACGGCCTGGCCACTGCTGGTGCTCTGGGGGCGACACAGGGCCCTCAGTCTGCAAACTGCACGAGTGTTGACGGTCACTCGGTGGGCCCCACTGCTCCACAGTTGAGGGCCGCTGCGTGCCATCAGCTCAGCTGGTGGTCGTGGTCCCCACCGTGCGTCACGCTGGGAGCCACGCTCGGGCAGAGTCCTGAGTTGGAGCCCGCAGAGGACGGCCGCACAGAGGTGCCCATGTGCCTCCTGGAAGCAGGCGCCGTGGGTCATCGGGGACAACCCGACCTGTCCGAGTGGTTCTCTCGGATGACAGTGCTCCCTCTGCTCGTGACTCCATGTCTTGTCTGTGGGCTGGTTTCTTCCTTGCCGGATGTTCCTTCCGGGGAGCCCCTGGCATCTGGGAGCCTTCGGATGTTCTCAGTACGGTTGGGCAGAGCACTTCCCGCTCGCCTTCCTTGGGCTGGGCATCCACGTGGTGTGAACAGTGAGCTGCGGAGCCTGGTGGCCTTCGGGGCCAGGCCTCTGTGACCCCCTTGTGACTTCCCTGTGGTCTCCTCAGGCTTCCTGCATCTTGCAGCTGGTCAAGCACATCCAGAAGCTTCAGGCCAAGGACGTGCCAGTGGCAGAAGAAGTGAGCGCCCTCTTTGCAGGGGAACTGAATCCGGTGGCCCCCAAGGCACAGAAGAAAGTTCCAGTTCCTGAAGGGTGAGCTGCGCAGCCGGTCAGAGGATATGGGCCGGGATGACAGAAAGGACAGGGAGAGCAGCATTGCAGGGGGGCATTCCCTGGAGTGTTTGTCCGGTGGCTGTGGTCTCAAGTAGCAGCTGAGCCTTCACGTCCTCGTCTCTGAGAGGGCAGGGGCACTCCCGCTGTGTGTGACCCACGAGTGTCCAGCTCTGGGCGCACAGGCCGGAGCTGCCCCGTGACCTCACCGTGTCTTCTAGCCTGGACCTGGATGTTTGGATCAACGAGCCGCCCTCAGACAGCGGGTCTGAGGACGAGAAGCCCGAGGCTGTCTTCCAGGATGAGGAGCAGCGCCACACCAGGCAGCGGCAGCCCGAGGCCGAGGAGGCGGAGCTGGCCCGGGTGAGCCCCGGCTGCACGGAGCCTCCTTCCCAGGACCTCCGCGGCAGGTGGCCTCGCCCAGAGCCCGCGGGTGCTGTGCGGGGTCCTAGCAGATCGGGCTTTGGGGCTGTGCTTCTCCAGGGAGCACCGAGCTACCCTTTGGAGTCTGGGTTGGGTTTTGTCGAAACACGAAGCGGCTTCTCTGGAGCACTGAGTGCACCAGGGGGCCTGACCGGGTGCCCGGGGCTGCTGCTCTGCGCCTCTAGGCTGCGGGAGTCGAGCGCACACCGTCAGCCTGCCGCAGAGCAGACGCACCGTGTCCCTGCTGCTCCCCAGCCCGCTGGGTCTGGCTCCCCCGTTTCCGAGATGAGCGGTGCCCCCTGGGCCCCTGCCCCCACCCGTGAACAGGCCGAGCCTTCAGACAATGTGCTCTCCCGGCTCAGCTCTTTGGCGCTGAAGGGCCTTATATGGCTCACCCAACCTCTCTGAGCTCCCGTCCTCAAAACAGAGATGGTCGCCCCCACGTTCTGGAGTCATTCCTGTCCTCAGTCCTGCGCCCACCGTGGCCTTCCTGTTGGCTGAGGGCTGACGGTGAAGTTCTGTGGCCTAGCAAGGAGGGGGTGTGTCCCCCGTGTGTTCACGGACGTGCACTTGAATCCTGTCCCTGCAGCGTCGAGAAGCCCGGAAGCAGGAACAGGCCAACAACCCGTTCTACATCAAGAGTTCCCCATCCCCCCAGAAGGTAAGGCTGATTCCAGGTCATCCTCTGGAGACTGTTGTTCCCCACAGCCCCCAGGGCCCCATCTACCCTGGGGAGGACATCCGGTTCCAGCTGTGGGGTGCCGCATCACTGTCCCAGTCGCCCCACGTGGCCCAGCTGCCCGGCGGGTCCTGCCCGCGACATGGAGTGAAGGCAGCGTGCCGTACCAGAGCTAGACCCATGTCCTCCCCCCGCTGGGCTCCCGCAGGCCAGCAGGGCTACACACACGCATTCTCGGTTCCCTTCTCTTGGGATTGCCAGGTCACCCCGTGACTTTAGTTAGCTTTCTCAGGGCCTGCAGACGGCCCCCACCTGCCACGTGCACCTTCGCCGGCTCACATGGCGTCCGGCTCTCTGCCGCTGGCTGCCCCGGGGGCCGCCAAGTGCCCACTGGGCTCCTGTCTGCATCGCTCTCCTCAGGTGAAGCAGGTGATGCGGACAGGAAATGCGGGCGGAAGCTTTCCCCTTGACTGGTGCTTGTTCACAGCGACAGACCAGTCCCCTAGCGTGTAGGGAGCCACGCCATCCCCCCAGATGCCCCATGGCATGTGCAGGGCCCCCAGCGGGATCCCGCACACCCCAGGCCATCCGCGTGTTCCGTGCTGGGCCGTGGCTGCTGCACACGCGTCCCTTTCTGTCATCTCTTCTGCCCGGTAACACCTTGGTGCTTCTCCAGCGGTACCAGGACCTGCCAGGCGTGGAGCACATACCGGTGGTGCAGATAGACCTGTCGGTGCCCCTGAAGGTGCCAGGCAAGTGTCAGCGCGGGCCCTGGCACCCGGGGGGCCCCTGCCGGCGAGGGGGTGGCTGCTGGGTCCAGTTCCCAGGTGGCATCAGGCCCGGCCATGCCTCCTGCCACGCATGCCTTCGGCCGGACCTGTGCTGCCGCCTCGGCTGTGGTAGGTCCCAGCTGAGAGGGTAAACGGGGGTCAGAGGCCCAGGGCCCATGGTGCCCCCCCATTCCTTCCCTAGGCCCCAACCCCCCACCTGCCCCCACTGCTCTGGCCTGCCTGTCGGCATTCAGAAAGCCCCCGCTCGCCTCCCTCTAACAGACCACGGTGGGCTTTCCCCACTGAGCCCCCGGGGGCCCCCTCGCCCACACATGGCGCTCAGGGCCGGAGGCGGTCCAGCCGATGGCAGGGCGGCGGCCAAGCGCCAGGTTCCGTGTGCACCTGCAGGGATGCCCGTGTCGGACCAGTACGTGAAGCTGGAGGAGGAGCGGAGGCACCGCCAGAGACTGGAGAAGGACAGGAAGAAGAAAAAGAAGAAGGACAAGGAGAAAAAGGGCAAGCCACGGCGCCACGGCTCGCTGCACACGGACAGCGACGAGGACATCGCCCCAGCACAGCAGGTGGACATCGTCACCGAGGAGATGCCTGAGGTCAGCCCCGTGGGGCGCCCTCACCCTCGAGCCCGTGGCAGGCAGAAAGCAGGCTCCCTCGTCACAGGCCTTCTCTGTCCCGCAGACCCCAGAGAGGGCTCTTGAGCTGTGAGTGGGAGCCCACATCCCAACCTCGTTTCCTGCCCCAGATGAACTCTCCTCTCCAGCGTGGGCCTGGTTGTCCCTTTTTTCCTTTTTAAGATTTTATTTTTTGAGAGAGAGAGAATATAAGGAGGGAAGGGGCAGGGGGAGCAGCAGACCCACTGCCCAGCAGGGATCCTGACGTGGGACTCGATCCTGGGACTCCAGGATCATGACCTGAGCCGAAAGTAGTCGCTTAACCAGCTGAGCCACCCAGGCGTCCAGGTTGTCCCTTTCTGAGAAGGGGTTGAAGGGTTCCACTGACCTGTTGGGCTTGGACGTAGCGTTCGTCTCTTCCTCAGAACGCTCTACCTAGTGACGAGGACGACAAAGACCCCAATGACCCCTATAGGGCCCTGGATATCGACCTGGACAGGTAAGCGGGGCGGGGCCAGGACTGCCCCTGGGCTGGCTGTGTTCTCTGTGTCCCTGTGCCCTCACTCCGTGGCCCGCCCGCCCAGGCCCCTTGCGGACAGTGAGAAGCTGCCTGTGCGGAAACACAGAAGCGCAGACACCGCCAAGTCGCCTGAGAGAGAGGGTGTCCCCGTCGTGGGAGAGGAAATCAAGAAGCCCAAGAAAAAAGAGAAGAAGCACAAGGAGAAGCAACGAGAGAAGAAGAAAGGGAAGGAAGAGAAGGTGGTACGTGGGCCCCGCTGAGCCCCCATGCTGACCTTCCCGTCCGTCTGTGTCCGCCCATGTGGTCACACCAGGGAAGGGCTGGGGGTCGTAAAGCAGCATGGACGCGTGGGCCGGGCCGCTTTCTCTCGGGCTGCTGTTGGGGCATCGGAGGCTGCTTGTTCCGATGGAGAGTGAGCTAGGAGTGCCCCCCGGCCTCCGGCCCTGACCTTGTGGTCAGCTCCCTGCGCACGTGGGTCCCAGAGCTGAAGCCGCCCTGTCTGGTTGGGGATGGGAACCCCCCCGTGTCGTCTGTAGCCTGTCCTGCGGTTTAAGCCCAAAGCCTCTCTTGTGGTTTCAGGGCGAGGACTTAGACTTCTGGCTGTCCACCACACCGCTGCCTGCTGTGCCCCCAGCCCCAGTAAGAGCCCCGCACGGTCCTCCATGGGTTGGCAGGGGGCACGTGTGTCACCAGCCTCAGCCAGTTTGCCTCTCCGAGGTGTTCAGGGATGTGGGATGTTGGGGCGCCCTTGCACAGACCAGCCAGGCCAGGTCCCATGCCTGTGGTCTGACCCAGTCAGTGCCCGTAGGAACGGCCCTCAGCACGGCCTGGGCTCCTGTGCCGGACGTGGCCTCGAGCCGTTGCTTCCTCTTAAGGATGGGGCCGGGTGGGTCGGGCTCTGGCCGCTCACGGGGCCCGCAGCCTGCTTCGGACCTCTGCCAGCCGCTCACACTGTCCGGTGGCCCCCACGCCTTGGTGCTGACCAGAGAGGCTGGGTCGGGATGTGGTGGGGTGGAGGACGCCTGGGCCCAGCTGCCTGCCTGAGCCCGCCGACCCGGCTCCCCGCAGGAAGAGCCTGGAGCGAACGCCGTCATCGCTTCTAAAGAGGAGGGTGAGGAAGCCAGGAGAGAGGAGCGGGGTGACGAGGACGACGACGAGCGGGGCCCCGAGAAGGTGGGAGCAGTGCCCATCCCGGCTGTCAGGGAGCGGGGCTGCGCAGTCACGCTGCGGACTTGGGCTGGTTGCTGAATCCCGTAGAGGGGTGGGGGCTGCTGGGGCCTGGGCGGGTTTCGGGCTTCTGTTGTCACAACAGTTTTGTTGTCACTTGTATGCCATAAGGGTTGTTTATTTAAGGTGTGTGGTTCAGTGGCATTAAGTACATCCACAAGGTTGAGCCATTTTTTTTCTACTTCCAGAATGTTCTGTCACACCAAAAGCAACCCTGCCCCCATAAGCCATCACCCCCCACCCTCCCCGGCCCCACAAGTCCCCTTCCCGTCCTTGGAGGGGCCTGGTCTGGACGTGTCACGCGTGGACTCACACCCCGTGTGGCCTGTGTCTGGTTCCCTCCCAGAGCGTCGTGTGTGGGGGGGCGCCTGGCTCCTGTCCACGGCCGAGGGACGCTTCTGCGTGTGGGGGACACGATTTGTGTATTCACTCTCCCACTGAAGTTTCTACCTTTCAGTTGTTGCGGGCTGTCTCCTGTGAATGTGGGCGGGCGGGTTTCTTCGTGGACGTGTGTTCTCGTCGCCTCGGGTGCAGTGGGGAGCTGGTGTCTGGGTTTTTACTGGTCTCCCTGTGGGTTGTGCCTGTGGCCAGCGACTGTCCTGCTGCGCAGCAGGCTTCCGGGTCCTCACCTCCATCCCATGGGCCTGGGGCTTGCCGCTCCATCGGCTATGCCACATGCTGGCCACTCCATCAGCTATGCTACATGCTGGCCACTCCATCAGCTATGCCACAAGCACTCCTGAGCTTGGCTCACTGGTCCCGCGTCTCAAGCCACGTGCCACACAGGGAGTGTCGCCAGCTGTGTCTGCAGCCTCCTGAGCCTCCATGGCTTGGGCCGTTCCTCGCTGTGGGCGCCAGTGGCCAGAGAAGTCTGGGAGTTGACCCTGATCTTGTTTGGTTCCAGAAACCTTCTAAGCATAAGAAGAAGAAGCACAAGAAGGAGAAGGAGGAGAGATCTAAAGACAAGAAGAATCCCAAGAAGAAAAAGCCTGCCAGCGACGGGGCGGCAGAGCCCGTGGAGAACGGCACTCTCGACGAGGACCCTCTCCCGGTGAGGGGTACTGCGCTCGCCTCCCGTGGGCCCAGGGCGCCCCGCAGCCCGCCCGGGCCTCGATGCAGGCGCAGAGCCAGGCCGAGGCTAGGAGCCACGGGCAGCGGGGCCTCAGCGGGTACGGGTGGGTGAGCCCCGGGGGCTCTGGGCGTCAGGGAGGCAGTGCTGTCGTGTCGCAGGGGTCCCTGAGGTGCGGGCACATGTTGTCCCGGCCTCGGGGTCAGGGGTCTCCTTGCCCCCACCCCCCGCCCCGTTCTCACGGTCCCAGTGTTTCCCATCCGGAGCCCTTGACGCAGGTCATGACAGGCCCCGTTCTGTGGGCGGCTGCCACCTGCTGGTTCTGTGTGGCCAAAGCTGTGTTTTGTCTCCTTTCCAGCCCATGTCTAGCTATTGCCTCCTGGCTGAAAATTCCTACGTCAAAATGGTGAGCGGTGTGGGCAACTCAGAGCACTGGGGGCTGGGACAGACCGGCGTCCTTGCCCTGGGTGTGTGGAGGAGGCGGTGCGGGCTTGGGGACAGCGGGGGCTGCGAGTGTCTGCGTCCCAGGGCTCCTGCTCCGAGAGCCTCCTGCACTGGAGCCTCTCTGGTGGGGGGAGGCGCACAGGGTACTTTCGGCGGGTGGGCCCGAGGGCCGGTGTGATGGGCAGCGGCCGGCAGAGAAAGAGGGAGAGCGGCTTGAACCGCAGGCCGTGCTGGAGCCCTGTTTTTTGTTTAGGGGTTTGGGGAGTTTTGCTTCTCAGAGGTGAGCTGCGTTTGCCCAGCAAGTGTGGCTGGCACTCCCCAGGCCTCTCATGCAGGCCGATAGGGGGCTTGGGGGGCGTAGGCTGACCCCGACCTTGGCCCACAGACATACGACATCCAGGGCAGCCTGCAGAAGGACAGCCAGGTCACTGTGTCCGTCGTCCTGGAGAATCAGAGCAGCAGCTTCCTGAAGAACATGGAGCTCAGTGTGCTGGACTCGCTCAACACCAAGCTGGCCCGGCCCGAGGGCTCCTCCGTCCACGATGGGGTCCCCGTGCCTTTCCAGTTGCCCCCAGGTGTGTGGGCTGCCGGCAGGACACCGGGGCTGGGGGGAGGCCGGGGCTCCTGCTGGCGCAGCTCCTCCGCTCGGTCCTGGGGACTCCCCACCCTTGTCACCCGCTGTCCCTCAGAGGCTGAGCCCAGTTTTCTGACCAGGGTGGGCAGCGCCGAGAACAGGCCCTGGGTGGGGTTATGTCCGTGCCACCTGCCAGGGTGCGGGACGGCAGCCGGACGCCTCCCCACGCCACTCTCAGGCCCGCGCCTTCCCCCTCCCCAGGTGTCTCCAACGAGGCCCAGTTTGTGTTCACCATACGGAGCATCGTCACGGCCCAGAAGCTCAAGGGGACCTTGTCCTTCATCGCCAAGGTAGCAGGGCCCGAGGTGGTGTCGGGAGCCCACGGGACGGTGCCCGCGCCCCACTCACTCTGTGCGCCTGTTCCCGCAGAACGACGAGGGCTCGACCCACGAGAAGCTGGACTTCCAGCTGCATTTCAGCTGCACCTCGTACTTGGTCACAACGCCCTGCTACAGGTGCGCCCCTCCCCCCTTCCACACGTCACGCCTGCTACAGGGGCGCTCCTCCCCACAAAGGAAGGGACCACCGGAGGGGGCTGGGCAGCCTGCCTGTCATCAGCCTTTCTGTCTTGTGTCCTTCTCACAGTGATGCCTTTGCCAAGTTGTTGGAGTCTGGGGACCTGAGCATGAGCTCAATCAAAGTCGATGGCATTAGTATGTCCTTCCAGAATCTTCTGGCAAAAATCTGTTTTCATCACCATTTTTCCGGTAAGAGGTGGGACTGGCCTCTGAGGCGGGGTGGTGGTACCTGTGCTCCCCGGGGGCCGGCTCCGGCCTCACCCCGCACCCCCTGTTGCAGTGGTGGAAAGAGTGGACTCCTGTGCCTCCATGTACAGCCGCTCCATCCAGGGCCACCACGTCTGCCTCCTGGTGAAGAAGGTGAGCCCTGGCGTGTGGCTGGGGGCCCGGGAGCCCGTGTTCAGGGCACCGTCCGTCTCCTCGTGGGAGCTGGGAGGGGCGCCGTCTCCTGCATCTCTTGGGAGAGACTGTGCGGAGGCCCCGTACTTCTCCCTCCTTCCCTGGGATTCAGTGGGGAAGCCGGCTGGGCGGGGGCTGCGCCAGGCTTCTGTCTGCCCATTCTCAGGCTCTAACTCGGAGCCGGGCCTCCATTTACCTGCTCCCTCTCAGGGAAGCCCTGGGGGCGTGTGTCCTTCCCCTGAGCTGCTGGCCCGCGCAGAAGGAGTCTCGGGAGCTTCTCTCCTTATCTGTCCAAGGGATCTGGGGCAGTGCCTTCTCTCATTCCTGACTTGGGCAGCGTGTGTGTTTTCTCACTTTTTTTGGTCATTCTGGGGAGAGGCTTATCAGTTCTCTCGTTTTTTTGTTTTGTTTTATTTTAACGACCTTTTCAGGAGCGCCTGGGTGGCGTCATTTCAGAGTTTCGTCTCTTGATCTCAGCTCAGGTCTTGATCTTGGTGTCGTACGTTCAAGCCCCACAATGGGCTCCATGCTGGGCGTGGAACTTGCTTCCAAATAAAACAAAACTACCTTTTATAGAAACTTTGCTGGGGTTTTTCTGCTTGTTTTGGTTTTTTTTTTAAGATTTTATTTATTTATTTGACAGAGATCACAAGGAGGCAGAGAGGCAGGGAGGGGGGGGTGGGAGCAGACTCCCTGCCGAGCAGAGAGCCTGATGTGGGGCTTGATCCCAGGACCCAGGGATCATGACTTGAGCCGAAGGCAGAGGCTTAACCCACTGAGCCACCCAGGCGCCCCAAAACTTTGATGTTTTTTAAGCAATAAGTAAATTTTGTGGAGTTCTGTTCTTTTTCTTCCTGCCCACTTTTGGTTTATTTTGCTTTCTCGTACATTGGTTTAGGCGGAAGTGAAGACTTTCCTTCTCTCGTTAGGGTTTGATCCTGTATCTTTCCCTCGAAGCAGCTCTTCAGCTGACCCCCGCAAATCTTGATGTGTTCCATTTTCATATTTTGGTGCAGTTCCCAACATTTTCTGATGTCCGTCCCCACACCTGTGACCCACCGGTTCCGTAGAAGCATGGTGTGTTGGGGTGGTTTTCTACAGCTGACTTCTAGTTTGGGGCCGCTCCGGTTGGAGGGTGCACGGCTTCTGTTCAGGGCCTTGGGACCTGTTGAGGTTTGTGTTCTGGCTGCGGGCATGGTCATTTGTGGCAGGTGGCATTCTGTGGGTGTGTGGAGATGGCGAGTGCTGTGCCCGCCAAGCTCACCGCCCCGTCGGGTCCCCGGGCCCCTGCAGGCAGTGTTGCCGGCTCCATGGATGCCGGAGTGAGTGGCGCAGGCTTCTCCTGCCTCGTGCCGTCAGGACTTGCTCTGTGTGCGCCGGCCGGTGCGTCGATGGAGAGTCACAGCGTCCTGACCCACAGACGCCTGTCTTCATCTCACGGGATTTACTCTGCCGTCCAGTGCTCTGTTCGATGTCAGACAGAAGGCCCCTCTTGCCATCTTGTGATCGGTGTCGATGTGTGTCTGTCTGACTGGAAGGAGTGCTCACGTGCGCCGTCCACGGCAGCCACGTGTTCTTGGGGCTGCAGGCTCAGCCCGTGCTCGAGTCTCCTGCCTTCTTCCCCGTCTGCACCTCTCGGCTCTGCTCCGCCCTCCCCCTCCTGCATCTTGGCTCAGCGTTGGCCAGCCCAGCGGTCTCCGCAGTCCCCTAGCACGCCCTGGCCGTCCGTGGGCCGCAGGTCCTTCCCCAGGACTAGTGTCGCTGACACCTCTCCGTGCTTTCAGTTCATGCCGCCGCCAGGGCGCACAGCTGGCTGAGTCGGGAGGAGCACCCAACGCTTGATCTCAGGGTCATGAGTTCGAGCCTTGCAGCAGTAGAGATGACTTAAAAAAAAATCTTTCCTCAAAAAAGTATAGAGTCACGCCACTTGCTTTTGCAGCCAGGTATTGCCTGCGAGCTCCCCGGCCCTCGCCCTGTCCTAGTGGGAGGATGCGGTGTCCCGCTGCCCTACGGGCTTCTCTGCGCATGCAGCGTGCCCGGTGGCCACCACTGCCCGGCTCTCTAGCTGCTGGGAGTCTGCTCACTTTTTTGTGTTTGCATTTTCACACGTTTTGCAAAGTCTGGGAAGTTTTCAGCTATTACTTCAGTCTTTTCTCAGGGGGCTCAGTCATTTGAGCATCTGACTCGTGGTTTCGGCTCAGGTCATGGTTTCAGGGTCGTGAGATCAAGCCCCACCTCGGGCTCTGCCCTCGCCGGGGAGTGATTGATTCACCTTGAAGATTCTCGCACTCGTGCACACATGGCCTGCGTGCGCTCGCGCTCGCGCTCTCGCTCTCTCTCTCTCAAATCATTTTTTTTTTTTTTAATTCTTTCTCGGCACTGGGTCCTTCATGCTGTCCCTGTGATGTCCCAGTGACAGGCATCTGGGATGTGTGTTCCCATCCCTGCTCGCGCGCGCCCTATCTGTCCCGGCGGGGCTGTCCAGCCGCCCGTGCTGCGTGATTCTTTTCTCTGTTGTAACCTTCATGCCATTGGGCCTGCCCGGCGCGTGTGTCGTGTTGCAGCTTGTGTGTTCGGATCTAGAACTTCCATGCGGGGCGGGAGGTTCTTGAGATCTTGCCTTTTTGTTGCTGAGATGTTCTGTTTGCCTGTTTGTCTCGGTGACATTGGGGGCTGCTCGCGGGCCTGCAGCGGACGGTCCCACGGCTGCCTCGTCCCGGCCTGGCCACTTGCGCTCTTCTCCGCTGGGCTGAGCTGGGGTTCCGGGTCTTCGGATGTGGCATAACTCGGGCCCTTGCTCATGCTGGGCAGGTGTGAGCACAGGCTGCACTGGGTGGGGGGGGGCCTCTGGCTCCAGCGCATGTCTGTCTGCCTCCGCTGGCCGGCCTGTCAGGGTAGCCTGGCCGCAGTCCAGTGGGGTGTGCGCGGGAGGGTGATGTTCGTGCGCTGGCCGCGCTGGGGGCCAGGCCGGCGCCTTGTGGGCAGCTTTGCTGGTTGCTTTCCCCACTGGCCTTTCCAGATCTTTGAGGTTGAGGATGCCCCCCCAAGGCCCCCAGCAAGGGCGTGGGGTTTGCTGATGGCCCCGCGCCGCCCAGCCCCGCACGGCACCAGATCAGGGTTCTCCGTGGCTGTTCTCAGTCCTCGGTCTGCCGTGGGCTGCCCCGCGCCTCGGCCGGGCTCCTCACTCGTCCAGGGTAGACTCTGCATGCTCCCCGGGGCCCCTGCCTCGTTTGGATTCTCGGAACACTGAGCGAGGCGCTGTGAAAAAGCAAAAGGACGAGCATACCATTGTGTTTTTCATGTCGTATTTCAAAATTTTGTGGTGGTTTTCCCGTTTCCAGGGCGAGAAGTCCGTGTCCGTCGACGGGAAGTGCAGCGACACGGCGCTGCTGAGCAGCCTGCTGGAGGAGATGAAGGCCACGCTGGCCCAGTGCTGAGCGGCCGCAGCCTCGCCGGGACGGGGCGCCCCTGTTGGCCGGGCGAGGTGACGCGTTGCGTTGATGTATCCTGTCGGCGTTTTTACTTTGACTCTTTGCACTCTTTGGGGAGAAGCGCTGAGGCCATCCCCCCTCGGGCAGGGCCCGCAGTAGCGACGCCCCCCGGGCAGTGGATGGAACCGCCGTCCAGGCTGCGGGTGCGCCGTGGACGGCACCGAGTGGTGTGTCCTGCTCCCAGGAGGCCATCCGAGTCCCACGAGTCCCCCAGGTGCCCTGCCCGTGGGCACCTGCTCACTGCAGAGACACTCCTTTTTGCCCTCCCAGCCGTGGGTCAGGACACCTGCTGGCCAGAGGGTCGTGCAGGCTGCTCTCCGTCGTGTTCTTTGCGTCCCATCGCGTGTTCGTGTGTCGGACCCGGGGGCTGCTACCCACGGTGCAGATCCGGCAGGAAGCCCTGATGGCGCAGGACCCAGACCCCGCTGGTTCACGGTGTCCCCTGTAGTGAGATGCGCGTCCGTCGGCAGTGTGGTGACTGGTGGGGCCGTTTGGGATTCCAGGTCCTTCCCGTCGCTGAATGCTGCACAGGGTGCCCACCGCTGCCAGGGAGGCGTACTCCTGGGCTGGCCCGGCCCCGGAACGCAGCCCACGGAGCGAGGCACGGAGACCCCGTTCCACGCCTGTGAGGCGCGCTGCCTCGGGGCGGGGTTGGGGGACGGTCGTTGCTGACGTAGCTCCCTCCTGACGCCGCCCGCGGTCACTTTAGCATGTAGAGTAACCTCTTCCGGAATCCTGTGCCGTGGCGCTAGAACGTCAGCACTGTGTGACGTGTCATGTAAGGATCGATTTGCTGTCGACATTCCCAGGTAGAGGAGAGAGACGTATCACGCTGCTGTAATGATTTGTGTCAAGATGATCCAATAAACTTGTGAAACCGACACTTACCTGTTGGGCGTCCTGCCCGTGTCCACACGCGCCTGGCGGTCTCAAGGGGACCGCCTCACACCCGGGGGCTCTGGAAAGTCCTCGAGCTGCCGGTGGCCCCTCCTGCCCATGCGCCCGTCCCCTCATGATGGAGGGCGTGTCATCGCCGTACACCCCGAGCTTGGGCGGTGTGGCAAGGAGCCGCCTGACCCGTGGGCTCTGGGAGCCACACCGGCGATGCCCGGTGGACGTGCCCGCCCTTCGGGGCAACTCGCTAGCGAGTGGCGCGTGGGTGAGCGGCAGGACAGCTGCTGCGAGGCAGGTCCCGCCCGTGTTGGTCTGACCTGCCACTGGCGGGAGAGCACGGAGCCTGAACCCAGATGGGCAGACCCACCAGCCACCAGTGTCCCCGCTTGATAATACGTCCAGAAGCACCAGCCACGAGGCGTTTTCACTCTTCTCAGTGGACGTCCCGTGTCCTGGACCGTGCCAGACCCCGTGCCGGCCCCTCACTCCCTTGCTGCGGCCCAGGAAGCCCCGAGGCGACAGACCCCACATTGACCCAGCGAGGGCGGTTCTGGCCCGGCCACCGGCCCGCACTCCCCATACCCATCCCCGGCCTGGGTGGGTGCTCGCCCGTGACACTGCTGTCCTCCACAGCCCACCAGCATGTCGCTCTCCACATGCCCCGCGCACTTGTCCTGACGCGGACGGACCGCTGCCGGCAGCACTTCCAGGCACAAGGCCGCCTCCAGGCAGGACTCTGGTCCCCGAGTCCCCCGCTTGCCTGCCGCGCAGATCAAGTGCTTGGGGCCCCTCGTAAGCCCCGTGGAGGGTTTGCAGAAGGAAGAGACGCAGCAGGACCGTTCTGTGCTCCTGTGGCTCGGGTTTGGCCCAACGCGGTGTGAGCCCCAAGAGGTGCCCAAGCTGGCCCCAGTTCTCACCAAACGCGGTCTCTGAGTCCTCAGAGCACCTGCCCCACAAGCTTGTTTCCAGCCCAGCCAGCCCCGCGGTGTTCAGTGCGGATTGCACTGGAACAGGCATGGATGTCCCTCTGCCCGCAGTCCTGCCCCCGTGCGTGTGACCAGGCTGGGTTGACCCCTGTTGCCCTGACAAGGACCGCTCCGTGATGAGAAATGTCAGGGACGTTTAATCATTGCATCTAATAGCTCGGGGACCCCGCCCGACAAAGCCACACACCCCTCCCGGGGGCCCCAGGCTCGGACGGGAGAGAAGGAAGGCGCCAGCAGCCTGCTCCAGGGGGTCAGGCTGGGACAGTCCAGCTGAGTCATGGCTCCGCCTCCAGGCTGGGGCTGGTCTGGCGAACCCGGTGCTCCTCAGTGCTGTGTCAGGCACTCGGAAGCGTTTTCTAGAGTCAGGTTGGCCAGGTGTGGGGGCTCAAGACACGTGAAGCTTGGTGATATCAGACTGTTGGAGAGACATGAGTGCCCTCAGCCCTCCGTCCATGTTCCACCTCCTCGCCCCTGCCAGGGTCTTTGCTGGGGCCCTGGGGCCCGTGACAGGGTGCAGACAAGACCTTCGGAGCTCAGTGTCATGCCCAGCACTCCCTCAACAGGCCGCAAAAAACGGGCGGGGGTGGGGCTTGGGCAAATTAGCTATTGGGTTTTGATCTCTGGCTCACGGAGCCCACCCACCCAGAGCCCACGCCCTGGGTCATCACAGCCTGCCTCTGAGCCACTCACAAGGCCGGAGTGGTTCTGCATCCGGGGGAGGAGAACAGCTGATGTTTATTCATGAAGCGATCGCTTGGGTGTGGTTGCAGAGGTGACATCTGGCTTGTCCCAGGTGCCAGGGATCCCAGTCGGCTGTGTCTGCCCTATCCAGCCCCTCCCGGTCTGTCCCTACCTCCCTTTCAGAAGGCCTGGCCCGGGCTTTGGAAAGACAGTGCGGGGATTAGGGTTGAGGGGTGGCTTACCTTGTGTTCGTGTCCTCTCTGAAAGACATGACAGAGTCTCTCTTAACCCCAAGCTTTAGGGCTGGTGGTCCCCCGGTCCCTGCACTGGGGCAAATCCATCCTGGGGGGCCCTCCCCAGCTCTTGACCACTGTCCGGCCCCGCTGGCGCCAGCCGATCCCAGAGGCGCTCACAGAAGGAAGGGCTGGGGTCTGGGGTACAGGAGCCGCCTCCTGTGGCCGCCGCAGCTCATACTCACCCACGAGGGCTTAAAATAAGCACACTCCCTGCCTCTGATAAAACTCACGTACTTGTGCCACTTGTTTCTACAACGACAGCGAGGTTGGACTCCGGTCGGCAGGGCTGAGGTCGGGCTGCCCTCCCGGAGCCCAGCCGCTGCAACTCACATGTACAGGAGGAGGCCCTGCACGGCCGTTTCCCACTGTACCGACGACCTGCGGGCACACCGGGTGTAGAGATGGGGAGGCCCCGGGTCCGGAGCCCCGACCTCCCCTCGCCACCCGGCGGGGCCCTACTCGCAGTTGTAGCCAAAGCAGATGACGTGCGAGTCGGTGCAGTTGGTGCAGGAGATGGTCTGATACTGGAAGATGCCTGCAACATAGAGGAGGCAGCCGCGGGCTCCCCGCCTTGCCTCTGGGCCGCCATCCCCGCTGCCCCGCGGGCTGCACTGGGCCTCACTCACCACAGTGGCGCTGACAGTCAATGCGGCCTGTGTGGGCACAAGAGCACCAACCTGCCTGTCCCCTGCCCCGCCCAAGGCTCCCCCCCGGGTGGCGCTAAGCCTGGGGGCACAAACGGCTGGTGGACGGCAGCATGCCACCAGGGACCGGGAGGGGCGGGCGGGGGTTACCCAGTGCCGCGGCCCAGTCGCCGGAAGAGGCCCTGCCTCGGGGAGCTGCCCTTCTGTCCCCTTGGTGTTCTGTGCGGAATGCACCCTGCCAGCCCCGCGCCCGACCTCCGGGGACTTCCGAGCTGCTCGAGGGGCCCTACCCCACCCGCCCGGGCTCTCCTTTTGCTCACTTTCGATGATGGCATTCTGGATGAGGTGCACCTGCTCCCGGAAGATGGCTCGCAGCTCATTGGGGAAATACCCTGATGGGGGTGGGCAGGAGGGAGGTCAGGCTCGGGCAGCGGGCGGAGTGGCCCGTGTCCGTTTCCCGCGCGTGGCGGCTGCCCGCTCACCGGGGAAATACATCTTCCCCTGGTACAGCTGATCCATCTTCAGGTACACGGCGTTCGCCACCTGGTCCAGCTTCTCCCGGGCTGCGGGCGGGAGGGGGCGGGAGGGGGCGGCAGGTGAGCGGCCCGGGCCCGGCGTCCGGCAGCGCTGGGGGTCAGGCGGGGCCCGGGGACTGGCGGGGCCGGGGCCCCGCCTCCCCTGCGCGCACTCACTGATCTCCGCGGGGATGGCCAGGTGCAGCTCCTTCATCGTGTCCTGGCCCCAGTCGGTGAGCAGCGAGCCCGACACGGGGATGTCGCCCACCCACCAGGACTTGAGGTTCACGTGATGGCGGTAGAAGGAGAACTTCTCCGAGAAGTTGCTGTGGCAGTGCAGGCAGCCGCGGGCCAGCGCCGCAGTCAGGCCCAGGCACAGTAGCAGGGCCATGGCCCGCCCCCGCCCGCCGCCCGCCAACCAACGGCGCCTCCCGCGCCACGCCCCCGGCGCAGGCCCCGCCCCGCCCCGCAACGGACAACTGCCGGCCCCGCCTCCGGGCCCCGCCCAGATCGCCCCTCCAAGGGGAGATTTCGGCCGCGCCCCACGCATGCGCCCAGGACACGCGCAAGCTCCTCCTTCCGGGCTGGAGGACCCGCTCCGCGTTCCCGGCGCTGCGCAAGCTCCGCCCACGCCCCGGCACCAGCCAATGCCGTCCCGGCCCGTTTCCGGTTGCCAGGCAACAGAGCGCGGCGGCGGGGAGCGCCCCCCTTGTTCTAGACCTCGCCCCCACTTCGGCTCCGCTTCCGGGGAGGCCCAGGCCGGTAGCGGAAGTGCCTCTGTCTGGGCGGGGTGGCGGGGCGGGCGCCGCGCTCTGTGGCTCCGGGGCGGCGGAGGGGACGGGGCGGTGGACGCTGGACGCCGCACAGCCGCGAGCGCCGCCCGGCCGGCTGGACGTGAGCCTGCAGGTGGGTCCCCGAGGGGCAGACGCGGGCGGCGGGGGGGCCGGATGGGGGGGCGGGCGCGGGCGGCGGGATGGGGGATCCCTCCGGAGGGGAGGATGCCGGAGCGGGAGCGGCCCGACGCTTTGCTCTCCGGCTTTGCGCTCGATCCTGGGACAGGTGCCCCGCGGCCGGCCTCCTGCTCTACCGCAGGACGGTCTGGGCTCTTACGAGCCCCTGTTACAGGCTCAGCCCGGAGTGGTAGGAAGGGCCACACCCCCGGCCCACGCTAGGGCAGCGCACTGCGGCCTCCCCCGAAGCCCTCCGTCCAGTGTGTCCCCGGTGTCTGTGGCCACCTGCTGGGTCCGTTCTCGGAAGCCACTGAACCGTCTACTGACCGTGGATGAGAACAGAGCCAGGGGACGTCCTGCCTGCCCCCCCACTCCCCCCGCAGGCACGCCCCTCCCGCCGCACCTTGCTCGGGCCATCTGCCCACGTGTCTTCCCGTGTCCGTCAGCCCTGCAGAGTCCCAGCCGAGGGGTGGGTGCCGCGTACTCGCTGAGCCCCAGACACGGCATGTTTGCCCGGAGAAAAGATAAGATGACCGTGAGGTGTGCTGCATCTGCCAGGTGTGGGGACGGCGTCCTGGCATCCCTGGGCACAACGCGATGCGGTACTAGTAGTGACTTCACTTTTCCACCTTTTAGCAAGGCTACCGGACAGTGCGAGATTCTGCCCACGGCGCGTGGCACGTCTCTAGCGTTCTCCGTGACGTCCCTTCCGCAAACGTCCACGGGACTCACTGTCCTCCGCGGCGGGCGTGAGTTGTGAACGGGACTAGCTGCACAAGCTCGGAACCAGGTGCTGGGTGTGCGTAAGTTAGTGTTGGTTATAATTGGGTTTAAATCGGGCTTATTTTTAAGAGCAGTTTCAGGTTCCAAGCCAGAGTAGAAGGTAGGGCTCCCCCAGGCTCCCTCTCTCCATAAATGCACAGCCTCCCCCATGACCAGCCTCCCCGCCAGAGCCCGATGTTTGCGACAGGTCATGGGACGTGATGAACACAGGCGCCTCCCGGTCAGCGCCGCACGCAGCCCGGCTGCTCTGGCTCAGGGACGCACCACTGAGCTTCCTTCGTTCTCTGCGGGGCTGCGGAGTTCTTGTCTGAACCTCCCTGAAGGCAGGGTGCTCCCCCCCCCCCAGGCTGATGGGCACGGAGTCTGCGCCAGGAGTCCCGGTAACCCCGGAGGGAGTTCCGGTGCGCTCGCTCCTCTCTCAGCAGGGGCAACGGTGGTTCTTTGCCCTCCTTGGGGAGTTCTCAGAAATGCTCGTTCAGTTCCTGAGCTGTTTCCTAAGCCACCTTACGCGAGGCTTGTCCGTCTGCACAGGCGCTGCCGAGCCAGCAGCGCTCGGCGCCAAGTCCGCGGCGAGCCGGGTCCCAGGAGCGGGTCTGCCTTGCCCAGCGCGTGGCGAGATGGAGCTTGAACCCAGACTCCTCGAGCAGCTGGCTCAGACCTTGGGCTTTTCCTCAGGGAAGTTTTAGACGTGCCCCAGTGGGAGACCCCATTCCTGATTTCCTAGAATTTCAAGATTCAGATAGCTTCAGCAGAAAGGGCAGATCCAGCGAGAGGCGAGAGTCAGCCCCCAGGCCAACCAGCAGGCCTCGGGCTGGCTTTCACGCTCTGCTTTCTCTGCCCCAGGGGACAGGGGCCAAACAGTATTTCGGCATTTGTCCCCGGGTGGGGAAGGCGCAGGGGGAGGGGCAGGGTCCGTACAGGCCCCTGTGTGCCCGGTGCCCCCTCCTGCCTGGGGCAGCACAGGTGGGAGGCTCAGGACACCTGGGCTCGCATCCAGGCCCCCGTCTATTTGTGACTGTTCTGACTCTGACGCCCTTACTGCCTCTCCCGGCTTCTGGGGGTTCCAGGCGATTCTAGGCGTCCTTCGGCCTGTAGACCTGTGCCCCCTCTCCGCCGCCCTGGTCCCACGCCCACTTCTCAGTGTGTCTGCATCCAGATTTCCGTGTTCTTCTAAAGACCCTTGTCATTGGGCTTGGGGCTCCCCTGCCCAGCGTGACCTCATCTTTATATCCGCAAAGACCTTATTTCCGGAGAAGGTCCCATTCACAGGTGCCGGGTATGTTTTGGGAGACACGATCCTACCCATAACAGACCGATGGGGAGTGACTGTGGCTGGGCTCAGGGTTTCTTTTGAGGTGCTGAGAATGTTCTAGAATTGTGATGGTTACACTCCTCTCTGACTGTACTACAGACCACTGAATTGTATACTTTAAAAATTATTTGCGGTACACGAATTACATCACAGTTGACTAAGAGGATTATCGGGCGGACTGAGCATGCCGAACCCCGTGGTAGCACCTGGCCTGCTGTGGTCTCAGCAACCCACTTCCTGCCTTCCTACAAAACAAATTGGGGAACTTCACCCCAGAAGCAAAGACAGGAGGGCCAAATGCGGGTAGAATGCCACGCCCTGTGGGGGTGGGGGGAGGGGCTGGAGCCACCTTCCTGGGGGTCCTACAGGGAGGTCGGTGGCTCCCCACCCGGGGAGCTATGCTGATCTTTAAGAAATCAACATTTAGCTGGTGGAAGACAGCTCTGGGGTGCGGCCTTCTTGGACAGGACCGATCCCAGGCTTCGAGCATCTTCCAGCCAAACTCTTGGGTGCCAGGCCGGGAGCCAGGGTCGGCGTGCTGATTGAGGACACACGGGGCTGACCCTGGTGGTTGTGGCCTGTCGGTCTAGGTCCCTGCCCTGCTCCAGGCAGTGTCCCTGCAGTGGGGACGTGGCTGCCGCCCAAGCAGGACACAGGCACCGGAAGGAAGTGGCAGGGGCGCTGCTTCTCCCCGGCACGGTCGCGCAAGGCGGCTGCTTAGAGGAACTGTGTTTTGTTTGGTTTTCAGAAGAAAAGAGGGGGAGGAGGGTGTGGGGTGGGGAATTTTGCTGGCTTACCTTCATCAGTCTGGGAGTTTCTGACTACTGTCCATGTCTCCTTTGAGGGAAGATCCACGGGTCCCCAGTGACATGGTCGCAAGCTAAGTTCCCAGAGCCACCCCGAGACGCCCCAAAGAGGCAACAATGGGGTGCTGGCAGGGTGCCTTTCCCTTGTCCTGGGACTGCTGTCCAGGTGCAGCCGAGTTGCAGGGTGCACGAGAGGCCAGGAAATCAGGCTACACCCAGCAGGAGCCACAGTGGCCCCAGCCCGGCCGGACGGGGACGCAGCCCCCACCCGGCGTTCTCAAGCGGAAGGGAGTTTGCAGGTTGAAGCGCGGCTGTGAATGAGGAAGCAGGGAGCCCTGCTCTCGGGTGGCGGGAGCAGGGGGGACTTGCTCCTCCAGTTGGCCTGCAGGGGATAGCTGCCCCTTGACCTGTGCCCACGGTGGTCCGAGAGTGGCCAGGTGTGCGATCAACCAACAGGGCAGGGAGGCAGACCGCTTGGGCATCAGCGGTCTCGGGTGGGGCCCTGGGGGTCCCCGCTGGCCTGTCCAGTGCACCCGCCCACGGTGTAGAGAGGCCTGGGCTACAGGTGGGCGAGTGGGGCTGCGCGCTCTGGGGCGCCACCTCCCTCCATCCAGGTCCTGGGTGCCCGGGGCCGTGCCCACCTCCCGAGACCAGGAGGGTCTGCTGCCCGGGCCTGGGGCCTGGAAAGCACACACATGGGTTGTGAGCAGGGCTGCGGTAGGGGAACAGCCCCAGTCCCGGGGGTGCCCTGGCCTTTAGGGTGAGACCGATGGACGCCTGAATAATGGACAGGTGGTTTGCCATGGAGGCACATGGCCTGGCGGGACGGATGGTGGCTTCACCCCCACAGCCCAGGGTTTGAGCTCTGGTTCCTCCCTGTCCAGGCGTTCTGACTACTGGTTAACCAGGTGGCGGGGAGTCACTGTCCTCTAATGAAGGCTCTGAGCCAGGTGACCCCCCCCAAGGGACACTGGGCAGTGTCTGGAGACACCTGGGGTCCTCATAACTGGGGGTGCTGCTCAGTGCCTGGGATACCCCGATGTTAGCAGGGCCCGGGGGGCTGTTCTAGTCTGGACGCGTTTTCCCTTTTGTCTGAGTGGCCACCCCGTCCTCAAACAGTGACCAGGATGTGCCCAGCCGGGAGTCAGCACAGCGGCAGGAAGGGGTGAGGCGGCCAGAGCCTGCGCGGGGAGCGAGTAGAAGCCCTTGGGCGGGGTCGATGGCCCGCAGCCTCCTGCGTGTCCCTCCTGCTTCAGAGCGGGGGCGGTCTTGGAGCAGCCACCGGAGGCCGTTCCCTCGCCTGCGCCTCTGCTCCATGAGCAACCCCGAGCGGCCGCGGTGTGGTCCGCTGACCAGTTCTGCCGGGGGCCGCTGACCAGTTCTGCCGGGGGCCGCTGACCAGTTCTGCCGGGGCCCGCTGACCAGTTCTGCCGGGGGCCGCTGACCAGTTCTGCCGCGGGCCGCTGGCCAGTTCTGCCGGGGCCCGCTGGCCAGTTCTGCCGGGGGCCGCTGACCATTTCTGCCGGGGGCCGCTGACCATTTCTGCCAGGGCCCGCTGACCAGTTCTGCCGGGGGCCGCTGACCAGTTCTGCCGGGGGCCGGGTCGGGCCCCCCTCGGGCCTCTTTCCCCGCCTGGGAGTCAGGGCTGTTAGAGACGGTCTGCGGGCCGAGCCCCCCGCTTGCCAGCAGCGCGCGGCTTCGTGTTTTCGGTCCGTCGTGGCCGTGTACAGCCGCCACCGCTGGCCACTTCCACGGCCTCCCGTCACCCCACATGGGCCTCTTTCCGTCTGTGGAGGGACCTGGTCTGGGCGTGTCACCCGCGTGGACTCACACCCCGTGTGGCCTCCTGTGTCTGGGTCCCTCCCTGCGTGTCGTGGGCTCCGGTCCGTCCCCAGGGCCGTGCATGGGGGCCTCGCTCCTGTCCACACCCGGAGATGCTCCCGTGCGAGGGACACAGCTTGATCACACGTTCACCTGTTGATGGACGTTTGGGCCGTTTCCACCCTTTGGTGATTATCGCAGATCGTGCTGCCACCAACACGCATTTGCACGGGGGACGTTTCCGT
Organism: Mellivora capensis; assembly: GCA_004024625.1. Lineage (NCBI taxonomy): Eukaryota > Metazoa > Chordata > Mammalia > Carnivora > Mustelidae > Mellivora > Mellivora capensis. The sequence goes on along the minus strand of PISX010010481.1, from coordinate 12,385 downwards.
GTGGGCGTCCGTCTAACGCTCCGGGCTCTTTCTAACTCTTTCTAACTTTCTAACCCGGGCTCCGTCTAACTGCCGGGCTCTTTCCGCAGCGGCTGCCCCGTCTCGGGCTCCCAGCGGCCACGCATGAGGGGTCCCTTGCTGCCTTCACTGACACTGTGATTGTCCTTCGTGGTGACGCCGTTCTCGTGGGGGGCGGCGGTTCCCTCCCCCTCCCACTGGGGTTTCTCTCGTCCCCCGGCCCCGTCGTCCGTGGCCAGCTCTTCCGTCCCGGACGCTCACCTCCGGTGTTCTGCACGGTTTATCCTGCCTCAAGCAGACCTTCCGACGCCCACACTGCGCAGCTGGGCCCAGGAGACGGTCAGACTTCGCTGGTCAGCGCAGAGAAGGGGAACCCCCGAGCCCCTGTGCGACCAGGGCCTGGCCGCAGCCAGCGCTCGGGGACACCGTGCATGGCCTGGGCTGCTGTAGCGAGTGACCACAGATTTCGTGGCCTAAAGCAACATGGATCTATCATCTCACAGTTCTGAAGGTCACAAGTTCAAAATGGTGGAGTCAGGGCTGGTGCCCTGGGCCCCAGCGAGACCCGACTCCTGCCCTTCCCTGGCCCACAGCCCCATCCCCCCTCCAGACGGGGGTCTGCCCGTCTCCAGGACCCCTGCCCTCTGCCTCCCTCTTGTGACGACCTGGTGAGGACGCCGGGCCTCCCAGGAACCCAGCGTCACCCCCACCTCGGGGCCATGACGGTCCCCTCTGCCACGGGAGGGGACATGTCCGCAGGTCTCGGACCAGGATGGGGACATCTCTGGAGCCCTTATTCCTCCTACCACGTCCTCTCCCCTGACCAGGGCACATCAGGCGCCACCTGAGCCCTGAGAGTGGGGCCCCGGGTTCACACCAAGGACGAGGCCACGCTGGCCGGGTTGGGCAGCTGTGGGGGGTGGGTCGCTCCACCTCTGCTGCCGCCTCCCATTCGGCCCCCACACCCCTGGCTAACCCCGGGAGGACCAGCTCTCCAGCTCCTTGTGAGGGCCGCAGCCCCTCCGCTCCAGGTGCCTGCAGGAGGTCGGCTCGGCTCCGGCCCCCCAGCAGCCACGGGGACACAGGCGTCCTGGCCCCAGCGCTGGTTTAGGCTGTTGGCGCGTGACGCACGGCGTCTGGAATGCCATCGCCGGCTTGGGGAGCCAGAGGCTGGCCTTTGGCTGCAGGGCCAAAAAAGTAGGTGGAGGAGTGTGGGCCCCGCGGGAGGGACGCCCGCTCTCAGGATGTCTTCTTGGGGCTGTGCCTGCAGGAGTCATGTGAAAGCTCTAAACGGCACGTTTGCTGGTAGCCGGGCGTCCCTGTCGTCAGCCCGACATCGTCGTCCTGGGGACACTGTGTCCGCTCACTCGGCCCCGCAGGAGTCTGGCCCCAGGATGCCTCTGCTCCTCCCTTTGGCTCTGCTGTCTGCGGCACTGGTGACAACGAGCCGGGCACTCTGCGGGGGGCTGCCCTGGGTCCTGGGGGGGTGAGGGGCGTCCCCGTAGAAGCAGATCTGATGATGGAAACAGAGGCCAGAGGGTATGGGCGGTCCTCCAGAAGCCGGGAAAAGCAGGAGCTCCCAGGAATCCCATTCCAGATGTGGGGCCTCCAGAACTTTCTGGAGTTGGGCTGTTAGAACCCTAGGTGTGTGGTAATTCGCTACAGCAACGTGCCGGGTCTGGAGGGACAGGCTGCTTAACAACCAGCCAGTTCCGAGCCAGAGGAATGCACCGCACGACTTAAGCAGAGAGAAGGCGGGTGGGCCTGGACTGTAATGCGGACAGGGACTTGGCCGTGGTGTGTGCGAGCTGGGGTGGGGCCACCAGCAGGTCCTTCCGCTTCCCCATTTTCCCCAGACTTCCCCTTCTGCACCTTCTGCCTGGTGAACTCCCGAGACCTCTACCCCGCTGGCTCCACTGGGCGCCTTCCCCATGCCAGCCCCCGCTGTCTTAGCCTGGCCCGTGCCCCCAGGAACGTGTGGGTTGGTGCGGGGCGGGGGCGGCCCTGGGCACAGCCTGGTGACTGCGTTCCCGGTGAGCCCGTTCGCCGCCTTCATGTACTCGATCGCATCCCCTCGTGCTCTCTGATGGGGGGTCCGCACTGTCCACATATAACCAGGGAGGACGCCGGGCACGGAGAAGGCTGGAGGAGGGGTCGGGGAGGTGGGCTCTCATGGCAGGGCCTCATCCTGAGAACCAGCTGGCACGTGTCATGGTCCCGTGTTGGACAGGCCGGACCCAGACAGGCTCGTCCAGGCCTCTGAGACGGGCACTGCGGTGGAGAGTGTCCCCCTAGAATTCACATCCGCCATCAGGAATGGGGTCTTTGCACACATCCTCAGGTGCGAAAGGAGGGCATCCAATGCCGCGAGGGGTTGGAGGCAGCGCAGAAACAGAAATCATGCTTTCCAGCTCTGGAGGCCAGCGCCAGAGCGGCGTTTCTAGAACCAGCTGACGGTCCCTCCCCTCCCTGCGTTGCAGGTCTCAGGGAAGGCCCAAGGTGCAGCGAACCTCCCGTCCCCTCGGCTGCCACCCGACACCAGCGTCCCGCCTGGGCCCATCTGCGGAGGTGTCGCCGGGGAGCGTGCCGACCGGGCAGGGGGCCGACATGTCCAACCCCTTCCTGAAGCAAGTGTTCAACAAGGACAAGACCTTCCGTCCCAAGCGCAAGTTCGAGCCAGGCACCCAGCGCTTCGAGCTGCACAAGAAAGCACAAGCGTCGCTGAACGCGGGGCTGGACCTGAAGCTGGCCGTGCAGCTGCCCCCTGGCGAGGAGCTCAGCGACTGGGTGGCCGTGCACGTGGTGGACTTCTTCAACCGCATCAACCTCATCTACGGCACGGTCGGCGACGGGTGCACAGAGCAGTCGTGCCCGGTCATGTCGGGCGGCCCCAAGTACGAGTACCGCTGGCAGGACGAGCACCAGTTCCGCAAGCCCACGGCGCTGTCGGCCCCCCGCTACATGGACCTGCTCATGGACTGGGTCGAAGTGCAGATCAACGACGAGGGGCTTTTCCCCACCCACGTCGGTGAGCCGCGGGACGCGGGGGCGGGCCAGGCCCAGTGCTCTCCTCACCCGGGGAATCTACGTTCACACGCCTGCACGTTTAAAGCGCGCAGTTCAGTGCTGTTTAGTGCTGGAACATTCCACCACTGCAAGAGCAGCCTGGTCCCCGTTAGCCGTCCTTCTCACCTCTGCCCCAGCCCCGGCTCCCACCCCCTCCTCTCTCTGCTTGCGTGCACGGAACTCCTCTGGGGCCCTCCTGGGAGTGGGGTCCTGCGGGACGGGTCCTTCTGGGTCTGGCTGCTCTCGCTGAGCCCCGTGTCCTCGGGTCCATTTGCTCAGTTGTCAGTATGTTTGCCGAGTTGTGCAACGGTCACTACTGCCTAATTCCAGAACCCTCCCATCACCTGCAAGGAATCCCTTTCCCCAGAGCAGTCACTCCCCAGCCGTCCCAGCGCGGGGTCAGGCTGGACCTGTCACACACAGCTCCCGGAGAGCCTTTTCTTTCCTGCTCGCCCTCGGCTCTGCGCCCGTCTCCCCGCTGGAGAGCAGCTGTGTGGGCTCCGCTGTGTGGGCGCCTGGCCCGGGCACCCAATGAGCTCGCAGCCATCTCCGTGTGCGCCCCCCACCCACCGTTAGCCAGCAGGGTCCCCTTGGCGAGGGTGGGGGCCCGTGTGTTCTCTCGGGTCTGGGCCCCACCCGCTGGTGCCATTGCAGCGGTCTGTACTGTGGGACAAAGACCTGGGAACGGGTGGGGGGCAGAAGGAGCACGTTGGGGCGCCCAGGGCACAGACTGGGACCCCCCAGGAGGGGCACGTCAGCACCATGGAGAAAAGTGAGACGAGAAGCACTGAACTCCGTGGTCCGAGTTAGGGCCTGGGGCGGGGCGGCAGGCAGGTTGTGTCCGTCGTGTAGACGCAGCGGAGGTGGAGAGTGAGCCCTCGGGGGACAGCCGTCAGCGTCCAGCAGCGTGTGGACGGGCTGTCCCATTTGATTAAGTAAAACCGGCCGAGCCGAAACGCGGGCCCAGGCCCGGGACGAGGAGGGCTCGCAGACACCCCTCTCCGGCCGCGGCAAGGGGAGGCCGGGGGCGGGCCTGGTGGCGGGGGGCGCGGCGGGGGCTCCCCGGCCAGGCCGCCCGGCTGACCCCCGACCCCGCGCGCAGGCACGCCGTTCCCCAAGAACTTCCTGCAGGTGGTGGAGAAGATCCTGTCGCGGCTGTTCCGCGTGTTCGTGCACGTCTACATCCACCACTTCGACCGCATCGCGCAGCTGGGCTCCGAGGCGCACGTCAACACGTGCTACAAGCACTTCTACTACTTCGTCCGCGAGTTCGGCCTCATCGACACCAAGGAGCTGGAGCCGCTGGTGAGCGCGGGGCGGGGCCGGGGAGGGAGGGCCGGGGGCGGGGCCGGGGAGGGAGGGAGGGGCGGGACCGGGGAGGGAGGGAGGGTCGGGGGGTGCTTTGGGGTGTTCCTTGGTCCCTGCCCCGCTGGCGGGCAAGCTGGGATGCGGCTGCCCAGGTGCACGCCGGTCCCCCCAGGCAGAGGCCCTGAATCCTGGGGGTCTCCCACCCCCCGGGGAGGTCACTCCTGTCGCACAGCCCAGAGCCATCGAGGGGGCGGGGTTCCTGGAGGAGGCCTGTCGGTCCCGAGGCTGTCCCCCTTTCCTTGTGAGAGATGCCGGGGGTCTCCAGAGCACGGGCAGCAGCGGCCTGGGGCCTGCTTCGGGGGCCCTTGGTGTCCCCTGGCCGTAGAGCAGGCAGTGACTGGTTCCTCATTGAGGTAGACTTCACACGGGTGCATGCTGTCCGCCGCGTGTGACTCATTCCCACGGTGCTCCGACGTCACCGGCCCGTATCCAGAGCATTCCGTCCCCCCAAGAAGCCCCAGCCCCGCTGGCCGGCACTCCCCAGCCCACAGCTCCCTCAAACCCGCCCTCAGGCTGGTGCTTTGCCAGCCCAATCCCTGTGGGTCCCAGCCTGGGGAAGGGCCCCTCGCCCACTGCTCTCCCACATTGCGGTGGGCTTTTAGCGAGAACTGGGAGGTCAGAGGGTGGCAGGACTGCTCTCAAGGTCCCCACCAGCCACCACCACCCCTGCTCACAAGGGTCCCTGGTGAGGCCGGCGCTCAGAGCCCCAAGGGCCATTCCAGGGGGTGGGGGCATCCCCCCAGGCGCAGAAAAGCTAGAATGTTCCAGGGGCTAGCGGGCCCTGGGCTTGCGGGGCAGCAGCTGGGGGACTGAGATCATCACTCTAGGGTCCCAAGGCTTTCCTTGCACGGCCCCAGGACCCCCATGTGGGCATTTTGTTTTTTCCTCCTTTTTTTAGTGATTTCTGCATGGATTCAGGTCTTTGAACTGGTTTTGTCCAGCTTTCAACGACTGTTAAACTCCTCCTCACACGACCCTTCCCAGTGCCTCTATGTCCTTGCGGGCTCTGCCTAACGGGGGGAGGGATTACTCCGAGCCGATGGAAAGTTCTGGAACTGGATAGAGGCAGGGTCCCACCATTGTAGATGTGAATGCTGCTGACCTGTTCACCTCACGATGGGGGCCCTTAAGTACAGTCCCCTCCATCCGCGTAGTATTTTCAGAGTGCGGACAGCTGGAACCGCAGTGCCGTGATCTGCCTGGTGGTGGTTTTTCTCCACTTTGCGTCTTGATCCCCTCGTCATTCCTCCCACATCAATGCTGAGAGTTTTCTGTTTTTTAAGATTTTAATTTATGTGAGAGAGAGCGTGTGCACACGTGCACCGGCGGAGGGGGGCGGTGGTCAGGGAAGAGGGAGAAGCAGACCCCCCACTGAGCCCACTGCGGGACTTGATCCCAGGACCCCGAGATCGTGACCTGAGCCGAAGCCAGACGCTGCACCGACCACCCAGGCGCCCAGTGCTAAGAGTTCTTTCTGGCGCCGGGCAGAGGATAAAGCGAGTAAGCTTGGCCTTCCCAGGCTGTGCGGGAAGGAATCAGGAATCTGCCCGGCTGCCCTGTGCACCGAGGCCCCCGGGGCTTGTCGTAGAACGAGGCGGAATGCCTTCATACCTAGTCTTTTTGCACTTGGCCTTCAGCTGTTGGGACGACCCTAAAGGCTGTATCACAGTACTCGTCTTTACTTCCCGGCTGTTTTCCAGAAGTTTCTTTGTAGCGTCCAGTCCACTGTAAAAGGCACAGATCGGTACACTGTGGCCCCGGGATGACTGCCTGGTTTTGGGAACAAAGTTTTATTGGCGTGCAGGGAGCTAGTGGTTTCCGTGTTGAGGGGCCTGCGGTCCCCGCCAGGGGCCAGGACATGGCCTCTCTGGCCCTTCCCGAAGAGCGCGCCACCCCGGCTGACAGCGTGCTGTTGCATTGTTCGTAAGGTTCGCCGTTAAATGAGGCCCGGGGTCCCCTGGAGACCGGCTCCCCTGCTTCTCCATATGTGTGTGGTTTCCGCTCCCCTTGTGTCAGTCCCTAACATCCCGCTTGTTCTTCACAGAAAGAAATGACTGCGCGGATGTGCCACTGAGCCCCTGGGCCCTGCGGTCACCGAGGCAGTGCCAGGGGACCCTCGCTCTTAAGGCCACGTTACCAGACCACGGACTTGTGCTTTGTAGGAAGCGCACCCAGTGAGCAAGCTCGGTCCCGGGGCGGCTGCACTGACCGTGGGGGTGGGGTCCTCCGTCATCCCGGGGGGCAGCCACCATGGGTCTCCATGTGGCCACCCTGAGCCCATCTCCTTGGCAGGCATTGAACTTAAACTCCGTGGCTCTGCGTGTTGAGCACCAGGGAAAACCCACTGGTGAACCCCTAGCACTTGTCCTCGTGGCCCCGTGTCCGCTTCGTGACTCGCACGACGGGAACCCCACCCCTGCTCCCCAGCCGGGCCCCTTCATGGATCGTCAATGATGGGATTTTTCTCCCTGTGAGCCGCCTCCCTGTTCAGAGAGACGGCCGTTCACTCTCACGAATAACACGGGACGGATCTTCCGTGTCCCGGGCTGGAACCTGTTGAATTTTGCCAAACGTGTAGCTGGGGTGAGCCCTTCTGTGGCACACGCCGGCTCTGTGTGGAAACCCTGCGTTTGCGTGGCCCTGTGCGGCTCCGGGACCCGAATCCCAGCACCGGCTGCCATGGACATCGGGGGGCCCATCCAGGCCACGCCGAAGCAACCACGGGAGCGCCATCCTGTCTGTGCCTCCAACCCTCGATCCTGCGCGGCGGCCTCAGTGGCCTTTTCCGTGGCAGCCCTCCCAGCGTGGACCGCACCACTCCGAGTACCTCTGGGCGTCTGGGGCGCTCGCAGGAGCAAGGCCGTCCCCCGGCGCCAGCAAGTGCAATTAACGTGGCCTCGGCCCGGGGTCCGGCTCGAGGAGGCCCGTCCCCTGGAATGGAGCTCCCTCTGGACGCCGGACCTCGGCCAGCACCGAAACCACTGTGTCCCCCGGGGCTGCGGGCTGTCCCTGCACCAGCCGCAGTACACTGTGCCGTCTCGTGCCTCGGCTTCTGCTTGTCATTTCGGCTTCCCTGGCCTGAGGGCCTGGTGTTGGGCCCTGTCACCGCCTTTGTCCCCGGGGTGCCCTTGTCCCCAAGGGCTGAGGGCTCACACCCATCGAAGTGACCCCTGGGGTGCCGGCGCCCCGCTGCGGAGTGGGGAGCGGGGAGGTCAGGACTGAGACCCTGGGGCGGGCACCTGCTCCCTCGCCCATTTCCGTCGCCCTTAAACACGGTTTTAGCTCTGCCTTTCTGCTGCGCGCCAGAGGGAGCCGGGCCTCGGTGAGCCTTGGGCTGAAGAGATTAGGGGAGCAAAGCCGGGGAGCCCTTTCTTCGGTGTGGAAAACGGGGTCTGATCGCGTCCTCTTGGGGGTCCAGCCTGGGGCCTCTGGCAAAATGGGCACCGATGGGGCCGGAGCGGCGGGGCTGGGCTGGCTGTTCACCCCCAGAGGGCGCCCCATGTCCGCAATCACACGCTATTTGGAAAGACCTCAAGACACTGCCCGCTAAGTGTGCAAAACACCCCGGCAATTTCCAGAACCCGCTAAGAATTTGGGAGCTGTTATTTGTAACGTCCCTCAAACACGTCCCCTCCTGGGCCCCCCGGGAGCTGCGACTGTCCCCTCCTGTGGCAGAGGGAACTTGTCAGGGCCCCGAGGTGGGGGTGACCCTGGTTCCCGGGGGCCGGCGTCCTCACCAGGTCCTCACGAGAGGGAGGCAGAGGGCGGGGGTCCCAGAGACGGGCAGACCCCACACTGCCAGCGGGGAGGATGTGGGGGGGCCGCGGGCCAGGGAAGGCCGGGAGCCGGGTCTCCCTGGGCCCCCGGGGGACCAGCCCTGCCCGCGCTGGGGTTTTAGGACTTCCGAGCCCCGAACTGTCTGAGAATCAGTCCATGTGGTTTTAAGCCCTAAGTTGGTGGCGACCTGTCACCCGCGGCCTCGGCAGGCTCAGACCCCCGTTAGAAGGAAATGTTTTACCCACAGAATAGCCACACCTCTTGCCCTGGGCTACTGGGAATGCCAGAGTCAGAGGCCGGCTCCCAAGGGACTCCTCCCTCCGTGCCAGAGAGTCACCCCAGAACTTGTCCCACCCAAGGAGGTGATGGGGACAAGTGTTGGCGTCTGGAAATCTGGCCGGACTGGGAGGGGGTGGGAGAGGGAAGTGGCAGTGCTGCTGGGACAAGACGGCTGGCTGAGTGGCCTCCCGGCCAACACATAGGTGACTGCCATCTCAGCGGCGTGAATTTCTGTCCTGCCGCTGGACAGCACCCAGCAGGCTGCCTCTGGTGCCTGGGCCAGCCCTGTCCCCTTGTAACTCAGCAGCTGCTTGCTGAGGCTGGCTGCGATCAGGAGCCCCCGTACTGAAAATTTCCACCCCGGGGCTGCATTACCCCCAGACCCACGCTGGCCAGCGTGGCAGCCACGAGCCACCGAGGCCAGTGAGAACCGCTCAGCTTCTCAGTCACACGGGCCCTGGTCAGCGGCGTCCCCAGACCTTGTCACAGCTCCTGGTCGGAAGCAAGGTCAAGGTGGGGATCCTCCCCGGTTCATAAAAACGAATGGCTAAGTCTTGGAACGTGGTGCTGGTTCCCGTCTTGACCGCCAAGGGGAGAGGGAGCCTGGGGACCCACGGCGGGGTGGGGTGGGGCCCCCCAGACAGGCCCACACACACGCGTCTCCCCACGGACCTGTCCCATATGGGAGCCTGGCGGGGGACACTGTGCTGGTTGTTGGCAGTAATGATTGGGACAGTAACTTCTCTAGTCAAATCTTTACAAATACCCCCGATTCTGGATGTAGGGAAACCCAGTGTCGGTGTCCCCGTCAGAGGGCGTCCGGTCGTGAGCCGTTCCGGGGGGCTGCGGCGATTCACGCTTCCGTCCACACGGTGTGTGGGTCCGGCCCCCTGCACCCCTCCCAGCGCTGGAGGGCAGGCCGCGTGTGCCTTACCGTCGGATGGAAAACCCCTTCATTGCACGCCACCGTTTACCCGTTTTTCCACTGGGAAGTGGTCCTTCTCTTGCTGATTTATAAAAAACTCTTTATATACTTTTAATATAGTTGTTTATAAAAAAAACTTTATGTATAATTTGTTATATGTTACACAATTTCTCCTGGTCTCTAGTGTACCTTTTTTTTTTATTAAGATTTTATTTATTTATTTGACAGAGATCACAAGGAGGCAGAGAGGCAGGCAGAGAGAGAGGAGGAAGCAGGCTCCCCGCTGAGCAGAGAGCCTGATGCGGGGCTCGATCCCAGGACCCTGGGATCATGACCTGAGCCGAAGGCAGAGGCTTAACCCACGGAGCCCTCCAGGTGCCCCAACCCATTTATCTGACACACAGAGAGAAACAGAGCATGAGCAGGGGAGAGGCAGAAGGAAAAGGAGAGAGAATCTCAAGCACACCGAGCGCAGAGCCCAGTGACCCAAGACCCTGAGATCATGACCCGAGCCGAACCAAGAGTCGGACACTCCACCAACTGGACCCCCCCAGGCGCCCCAGAAATGTTTATTTTTTAAAATAACAAGGAAGCCCCTGACCCAGCACAGTGTGACCCTTCCCCGCAGCTCACAAACGCTGCTGCTTCTGCATTTCCTTCTCCCCCGCCTCTGGTTTCCACGCATAAACTAGAGTAATTACAGTATCTGGCAGTACCGGTTCCTCTCTCTGCTGGCGTTTTAGTATTTTCTAGATCATTCTACGTACATAGTCCAGATGAACTTCAGAATTACATAAAGTTCCCAAAAAGCTGCTTCTGTGATTTTGGTAAAAATAGTAAATTTGCAAAACAGTGTGGGTATCCAGGTTCCTTCTGGAAGGTCAGTCAGTCCCTGTGGCCCACACACCTCTCCATATACCCGGCCATACATGTCCCTTTGCCATTCCCAGCACGTGGTAGCTCTGCTCACCGCATTTCCCTTTCTTTTGTCTTCCTGCGATTTTCTAAAGGGACATATGTGGGGCGGCCGGTGGCTCAGTCTTTAAGCTTCTGCCTTCGGCTCAGGTCATGACCCCGGGGTCCTAGGATTGAGTCCCACGTCCTGTGCTCTGCTCGGCAGGAAGCCTGCTTCTCCCTCTCCCACTCCCCCTGCTTGTGTTCCCTCGCTCGCTGTGCTTCTCTATCAAATAAACGAAATCTTTCAAAAATAAATTAAATGGACATATGTGACATGCTGTAAAAATTGCCATCACCATCAAATTCTAGAACATTCCATCACCCTTAAAAAAAGAAACCCATCCCCGTTAGCTGTGACTCCCCGTCCCACCCCCAGCCCCTGGCAACCACAAATCCACTTTTTGTCTTAATCTGGATATTTCATATCTGCACATTTAAGTTAATTCTTAGTTATTTGGGGTTATTACTACGCATGAGGTGTTCTTCCGAGATGTCTTTTTTTTTCCCCATTGTACTTTATAAGTGATTGTGTCTGAGATAATCAGAAGTCTCTTGATTTTGTAGTTGGTTTAGTAACTGGCTTCTTTTCTGAATTTTTAGTTAATTCTCTTGTGTTTTCTAGACAGAGATTCACACTTGCTGAAGATGTTAATGGAATGTATTCATTGTTTTTAAGAAATTTCTTAAGGGGCTCCTGGGTGGCTCTGTTGGTTAAACATTGGCCTTTGGCTCAGGTCATGATCCCGGGGTCCTGGATAAAGCCCCACATCAGGCTCCCTGCTCAGCCAGGAGTCTGCTTCCCCCTCTGACCCTCTCCCCTCTCATGCTTGTGCTCACTCGCACTCTCCCTCTTTCTCTCTCTGAAATAAATGCATAAAATCTTTTCAAAAAAGGAATTTTTTAAAGATTTATTTTTATGTCATTTCCATACTCAGCATGGAACTTGAACTTGCAACCCCAAAATTAAGAGTTACACACTCCACCAACTGAACCAGTCAGGTGCCCTGATTATAGTCTTTTTTAAAAAGATTTTACTTGGGCGCCTGGGTGGCTCAGTGGGTTAAAGCCTCTGCCTTTGGCTCAGGTCATGATCCCGGGGTCCTGGGATCATGACCTGAGCTGAAGGCAGAGGCTCAACCCACTGAGCCACCCAGGCGCCCCCATATTCATTTTTTAAGGGCAGAATCTATAGATGCCATGTCGTAGCTGATCACACTGGCAAAATTAAGTTTGATATGGTTCTGTATATATACACGCGCACATACATTTATATACGTGTACGCGCACACAGTGAATCACTAATGAAACGTAATCCTTTCAGATCAACTGGAGAGACAAACACAGGGAAAACAGCATCTACAAAAGATCAAAAATTCAGAAGACAGCAAGGATGAATGTTTTATCTTATGGAACATTTATTTAGAGAGTGCGTGTGCGCACATGCGAGCGTGGGGAGGGGCAGAAGGAGCAGGAGAAGCTCAAGCGGACTCCCCTCCCAACGCTGCAGCCAGACACGGGCCTCGAACCCACCACCCAGATCACAACCTGAGCTGAAATCCAGAGTCGTACACTTAGCCGACGGAGCCGCCCAGGATCCCCAAGGGTGAGTATTTTTTTTTAAGATTTTATTTATTTAGGGGCGCCTGACTCAGTAGGTTAAGCCTCTGCCTTCGGCTCAGGTCATGATCTCAGGGTCCTGGGATCGAGCCCCACATCGGGCTCTCTGCTCTGCGGGGAGCCTTCTTCCCCCTCCCTCTCTGCCTGCCTCTCTGCCTACTTGTGATCTCTGTCAAATAAATAAAATCTTTTTTTTTTTTTTAAAGATTTTATTTATTTATTTGAGAGAGAGGCAGTGAGAGAGCATGAGCGAGGAGAAGGTCAGAGGGAGAAGCAGACTCCCCGTGGAGCTGGGAGCCTGATGCGGGACTCGATCCCGGGTCTCCGGGATCATGACCTGAGCCGAAGGCAGTCGTCCAACCAACTGAGCCACCCAGG